>JAVYIG010000891.1:0-100000 GCA_035222895.1 Strongylocentrotus droebachiensis
CCTTTCTGTGTTTGGCTTGAAATTTATGGCAGTAATGTATCGCTGTCGTCATGTTCAAGAAGGAAGATAAATTTAGTCACATCTTTGAATGAGATAGATATATATGATGTTGATTCAGTCATGTCAAGCAGTTCCAAGAAGGCTAGTATTTCCTTGGTGATACCAATCTTAGCACCTTCTTGAACGATATGTCCAGGTTTGTTATTCTACGTTACGTGGTGCTATTTTGCTTGCATTGACGTAGCTACCGGGGACCTGCATGCATGGGATACGTTCCCCCTATCCCCCCTACCCCTATCCCCTCTACCCCCTTTCAAAGATGCGCTACTGTAATGTCTTATTGTTCTCTCGCTATGCTTTTGCAAGAAGAAAGGTTAATAGTAACCTCAGTCACACCACCAAACCGATTCCACACCACCCCAATCCGACTGATTCTTCGCCCAGTTCGAGATAATGTAATTTTTTTGTCCGGTCTGTTATCGGTGTGGTGTCGGCGTCTCGTTGGTGTGATAGCATTATGATTCATCCCATCTTCCTGCAGGGATAGACAGCGACTTAATAGGATGTTGGTTCAGTGACACCCTTCTTCACACCTCTTCGATCGGTATATATATGCCAAGATTTTTGTTGATTCATGTAAACGTCGGTAGTGGAGGAAAGCTTGCTCGATTTATTAGCATTAGCTACATGTATGTATGTCGACAGGCTTCCGTTTCTTGCTCCAACCATCCAAAAGACAGTTATTTATGATTGTCGCTGATGGTTGTCATGTCTAATTTTACTTTCTGAAGCCCCCCCCCCCCCCCTTCTCTCTCTCTCTCTCTTTCCCTCTCTTTCCCCATTTCTATCCCTTTCTCTCTCTGTGTAGTTTGAATAATCAGAGATGCCAGAAAATTAAGGACGTGTCCACGTAATCTTGCAATGCATTGAATGATACTTTTTTTTCCTCCCGTTTTACATTAACTTCGAATTGACATTTCAAAACAAAATTCTCATTATTTCTATCAAAGTTTAAAACATTTCTATCATCTATCCCCATTTGGTGATAGATTACATGTTTTCTGGCTAGAAATTAAAATTATTAAATTGGAGACTGGTACTTTCTCCACTCGAATTTTCTAATTACGCTTACTGCTACTTTACGAATGCATGCTTGTACGGACCCTAACATGGTTGTACCATCACGTTCGGGACCGCCAATTGCCTGGTTTGGGTCCAAGGCGCTCCCATAAATTAACCGAAATAGTTCATAAACGATACAAATTGATTTGACAAGGCGAAACAATCGCTATACGATATCTCAATGGCTGATGGTTACATTTCATTTTCGAAGACGCAAACTAAAGCAGGATGACGTCAAACATGGTAAACTTTGTTGGAACGACATTGAGATAATTACCAGGACTGTACCTACTAGCTCTACGATTGTGATTGCCAAAATAGAAAGTTAAAAACAACAGAGAGAAGAGGAGAAGAGGGAAAGAGAGATTGAGGGGATAGAATAATAGATGAGTGAGCGAAAGAGAGGGAGATGTTCATGTAGAACAAAAAGAGGCGGTGAAAAGAACTGAGATGGATGAGGAGAGATAGGAGGGAGGTCAATGAATTAAAGGGGTGTGGCGAAAAGAGTGAAAAGGGGTAAGGATTAAAGTCTTAATAAATAATCGACGAGAGAATAAACTCCAGTTACTCTACAAAAGTAATCATATCGATTTCAAACCACCTTAATAATTTGTAAATTTATCATTTCTGTAAATGACACATACAGGTCCTTCCCAATTTCTTAATCATGTAAAGAAAAACTAAAATGCTTCATTGAACTTATCATGAAGCCCTGCTTGACTTTTTGCTAGGGAGAGATTCTTGTTATTATTTTCCGAGGTATAAGTTATTGTCATTTCTCCCTCACAGTGAAGGTTTTAGGATTCGAAATCGACGAGAAGGACAAAACCTACTCTCTCGTATTGACCCGGTCACAGAATCCGAACTTTTGAACTGATTTCGTGCATGTCCGGACTACTTTTTTAATGTAGCATCCCTCGGGAAATTATTACAATTATCAAATCAAGTAAACGAATGATAACAATTTAGCCCTCAAGGCAATATTCAAGAAGCATGCAGGAAACGCAATATTAAGAAATATATTGAAATATTCTGATATTGACTTTTGAAATGACCGTCCGCAGTCTTGACCCCCTGTTCTGAAGGTCAAGGGAGGTAGTTGGGGTCAAGCGGTCACGTGTACTCTGACCCTCACCTTGTACGAGGCACATGTGTTCACTTTTCCCTTGACCAATCTGACAATGGTCATATGTTATTGACCATTACCACTTGGGGGTGATTAATTCAAAACGTACTTCTGTGACATTATGGTACATTGTGTTGTGTGCAGTCCTTGTCAATTTAGTACAATGGGTATACTGTGTAGAGACAGTTTCAACTGTAGGTTAAGTTTTTTTCTTTCAAGTTCGAATTAAAAACTGATTAAATTTGAGTGCCATGTATAATTGCGCATATTATGCCATGTCGTTAGCTCCTTTTACCAAATATATTTATGTATAATTATGTCATGAGTTTGGTAATAACTGATCAGTAATAACAAAAGTCAGTACAGCTCTGAAGCTAAGCCTCTAACTCCCGATATTCCAAGTTTTCATTCATTTCAGTTTTGATCATATTACTTTATAATGATTTCATAAGAACAAAAGTAGACAGTAGTGGGCTGCAACTTTCAGGAATGGGAAATGTCAGTTTCAGAGTACTTATGAAATAGGGATAACTTTAAATTGTGTCTATCAAAATCTCTGAGCTACCGTTAAATAGATTCAGAGGGGAAAGAGAATAACTGTATGATCTGCAGCCCTTGAACAGCGCATCAGTCAATAATACTTGACGAACATTCCCCCATCTCACACAGGAATAACATCTGGATATTATTAATAATATAACCCTTCAAAATGATGCTTGGCATAGTTGAATTCTGCCCGGGAAGACGACACTCCGTATGAACTATCCTAAAAAGGTCGACTGCCTCTATCTTTCCAATTTAGTTGTTCACCCATTGAATGAATCCTTCTGTTGACTTGGGAGGATATCCCTACGGGCAGCAGACAACTCCTCAAACCAAGCCTTTCTAAATATTTTCTGGAGCGCATCACGTTCCTGTCTTCCCTTTCCACCCTTCTTCTCCTTTCTAACCCCTCTTCTTATGTTTTGTAGTTTTTAAATGATTTCAGCTAGAACTAATCAATCATATTACACACTTGCCCGCCAGAAATTTACCCCCAGAAGCGCATGCCAGCCATTCATAAAAGCGAACAACATAAAAGCCATCAGCCACAAACAGAAAAGTACATTCCCATTTTGAAATTTTCAAAGTAAATAAGGTCACACAATTGACCCGCAGGAAGTAAACGATATTCATTGATGGCCCCTTAAAGATTGTACTTTTGATTGATGTGTTTATAAAGCGGTTATTGTCCTGATGAAGTGATGAAAATTTGCTCTCTTTTTTTCTTCTCTAAATCTTTTGATTTTCCCTATCAATTTGAATTTCGGCAAATGGATAAAAGCAGATTAATAGAGTTATATGAATATTTGCCCCCACTCCCATATTTTACATAGATGTAGGCCCATGCCTGGAGCACTTTAGAAGTTTAAGAAGGTTGAATATCGAGGTGTCTATGTTTTTGTTTATATAATGTGAGCGACGTTGTGGTTTGTTTGAAACATTTACCACGTTTTACTAAGCTATCTAATTAAAGAAGTTATTTTATATCGACTTTTTCAATGATTGGAACGTTTATGATTCGTACGAGCCTCACTCCTGTTGAACGTTCTTGTTTCCGTATCGAAAAAAGAGATACAGTCGATCCAACGAGCCCCCCTTCGTTAATTTCCCAGTCAATCTGTCAGATTCAAGAAAGATTTGGAGAGATTGGAAAGTCTTTTTCTTGGAATGTTCTCACAAGTCCAAGTCAAGACGTCGGGCTAGGCACCCGAGAACCCGATGAAATATAGGTCTCAACGCCCCCAAGATCCTGGGGTTGACCTCGGCTTTGCAATGCTTGCTTTGTTGGGGTAGCATAGTCTAGGATTGAGGCCTCCGCCTTGGCGTATAGAACCCGCGGGGAGAGATGAAATGGAGGAGGAATAATGTTTTGATATCATCCTTGAATAAACTGTGATCTGAGCGAACATGATGGGGAATGGTGTGCCTGTGAGCAGGGGCGGCTCTTGTTTTAACGAAAAGAGAGGGCAGAGTTCCGGACAAAATAAATTCTGAAAGACAAAACAAACAAAAACTCTTTAGTTTTGGTACATTTTGGGGTCAGGAAATTTACTACGGGTTAGAGAACTTGAAAAATGGCACGATCTCCCTTTTTTTTTAATTTAAGGTATGCCACATTGCTTCTTTTTTTTAAGGAGCCCCCTCAAAAAAAAAATCACTTGAGCATGAGGGTAATAATGGATACTCGAAAAGGGGGGAGTGGGGGTTGAACCCCCCCCTTTAACTTTTTCTATGTGTTTGTTTTGGAGGAAACCCCCCCCCCCTTTTTTTTTTTTTTTAATAAAAAATATTTAAAAATGTGGTAATTGATGACCCAAAAAAGCTGACCTGAAACCCCCTCCCCCCCCCCCCAACATTGGCCAAATTTTCAAATTTTGGGACACACAAAAAAAAAAGTGCTCGGCGTGATTTTCTAATTAGCCCCCCCCCCCCCCCCCCCCCCCCCCCCCCCCCCCCTCGAAAAAAATCCTGCGTACGCACCTCGATTCGCCTATGAAAATTCTGAATATAGGTCGACTGGAGTCGTTTAGATGAGATCACATTTCCCCCAACAAGTATAGAAGGAGGTGTAAATTTGATAGGCTGATAAAAAATGGGGGGGGGGGGGAGCTACCTATTGCAAAGAGAGGAAATTCAAATCAGTATACAAAATACACAAATATTGCGTCCTTATTTTCTTACTATAAAAGAATGGACAAGCAGGGTATAAAGGTGACTGTCAGAGACTACCTAGAAGATATATGAAATATTTGGACAATCCTGACGATAGAGATAGTTTTCATGCCCTAATCTACGTGTCCTATGGCAGGATTCGAAGACGTGCAAGAATGATAAATAGTGGACTTAAGGTTAATCCGACGTCAGATATACCGGGATAAACTAAAGAAAATGGAGCTCATTTTTAAAATATCTATTCCCGCGGTATGCAAAGGATGAAGGGTGAATAATGTTGGCGAGTCTTGATGGGGGCTTTGTCCAGATATACGAGTTATTTATCTTTCTGAGGGCTCCATGTCTTTAATAACTAAAACTTCTCATATTGTATGGACGGCAAACTGCTGTCTGTCAACACAGGACCATTCCTATGAAACTTCTGGAAAAGGGAAATCTGACATGCAAAACAACATTGGCAATAAAACAAACAATTTAACATGAAAAAGGTTCTAGGTCAGAAATTATAAATAGGGCATAATATAGATTTCGTTTCTTTTGTGTATTTAACATATGCCACATTGGCTTTTGGACTTGCAGACTCTGTCAACCTACCCCCCCCCCCCCCTCATTAGATTACATCACTTACCGGGGCATTTTCCATGACTTTCCATGAGAAAGTTGTTGTTGTTGTTGGTGGTGGTGGTGGTGGTGGTTAATAATGATGTTGCTCTGACTGTTTTTTATCCAGAGAATCAGAGAGAGAGAGGGGGAGGGGGAGGGAGGAAGAGAAAAATACGAGGGAATTATTTGCCGTGTCTTTATGACCATGACATGGGTGGACGAGTATCAAGCATGACACTCCATCAATTCTCCCTAGTTTTGAAATGCAAGCCAGAGATGGCCGGTAGATGATTGCAGATGACTAGCATGTCCGAAAGGATTTTCTTTTCGACTGGACTGGGTTCCAAGTAAAACTGACAGTGGGAAGACGAAAACAAAATGCAATAAAGGGGAATGCGTTATGTGTATGACAAGCAGAAACAAAAACAAACAAGCAGAAACAGAGAAAAGAAAAGGAAAGAAAATAAGAATAGGAAATGAAAAGGACTCACATATTTCTCTACCGCATTATCTCTTCAAAGTCTTTGACTTGCAAAAAAAAAATTCTGTCAGAAGTAGACGGCCTCTCCTACCATGCCCCCCGCCCCTTCCAAAATTTGCCCATGAACAAATTCGTGCCCTATTTTGTTATACTCGCATCACAAGCGTCAAGGTCCGTGGAAGCTACATGGCTATGTCACGGTTTATGCGTTCAGAGAATGGCATGCAGCGATCATGAAAATAATTACTCCCCTGATCATGATATTGTACCAAGGTAACAGGTAATAATATGCCATCAAATTGATTGGAGGTGTCCTCGCACTGCTGATCAATGAGATACATACTAGGTACAAGTACGTCTATGAGCTCAATAGTGAAAATGAGCTACTCAGAAGTGATGTAGCGCGGAGAAAATGTTAATGTTAAAATGGGAAATAAAATTATGATAACAGTCTTGATGTATGACGTTTCTGGTCAATAACGCAGAATACCATGGTCCTGTTTTATGGTATGCATGTTTATATATACTTGCATGTGATTTCTGCATACGGACATAGAAGCAGAGAAGAAAAAAAGGCAACATAAAAAAAAAAAATCATCGAAATAAGGTATCTAATTGACTATTGACAATAAATTTGTGTTTCAAAAGGAATTGAAAATGTAGGTCCTTCTTGTTAGCCCCCCCCCCCCCCCCCCGCCCCTGTAATATTTACTACGTTTTGTTCGACATTGAAGGATGGTGCTCTTTATCAATACATTTCCTCGATTGATAGCAGTATCCCCTTCCTTGTAATGTCCCGGGTAACGTCATACTTATTATTTTGAAACGAATGTAAATCGACTTGAATCTGCTTCGATGAAACCAATCATATACTGTTCCAGCTGTACATCTCTAATCGTGGCTACAATATGAAACATATCTGAAATATTGAGGTCGTTTGACATCGATTCGAGAACCATCCTCCAGCATTTTATGTCAAGTTCAATATCTCTCACAGAATTAAAGACCTCATTAAAGCTTAATTACTTGTCCGATTCCACATTCTCCTATTGGTCGTATAATAACGAAGGATTGTTTTCGTATATTGGACAATAGATGGGAGAGAAATGCACTGTCATATTTGATCGAAGACAGTCATTATGTTTGTGATTTTTTTGTTGTGTTACTGATATCGATGGTAATGAGGCTCGGTATCAAAAAAAGACATCGAAATAATTAACAATTAATAGGAGTGAAATATGAATAGCAACGAAATGAAAGAATGGAGAAATGAGGAAAAGAAATGTATTTGAAATAAAGGAGTGAAATTAGAGAACGAGCAGGTTTGAAATAAAAACAAGAGGATAAACGTACAATAAAAAGTGAATACAAAATTTTAAATTATAATTCTAAAACAGACCACACAAATCATATTTGAATAATGAATTAACAAAAAGCACAAAGATTAAGAGTGTGGCAGTACATTACCCAGATTTAAATATCTTGATGATGATGTACAAGCATAAGTATAAATTGTGCGACACAAAAAAGCAAGATTGCAAAAATTGGAACAGAAAAAAAACTTAATCCCCATTACATTAATGAATAAATACAAAATAGTTAGAATTTGCAGCAGATCGTTTGCAAATAGCTGTATCTGTAGTTTATTTAAATTGCAAGTTCAGTTTTCTGGTTCGCTGACAATATTAACCATGCCCATCATTCGTCAATATTCCAGCCATCATTATTTCCAGATTGTGACAAATGTATTTATTAGAAGTCGGGGCTCCCCCACGGCGTTGTGCCCTTTGAGGATATGTAGCATTATACCAAGGAATTTTATGTTATTTCTTTGACATCACTCTGAACTTTTTTTTTAAATTTTATTTTCTTCTTCTTCTTTTATGGATTTGTTGTGCCAATTTCTTAATGGATCGAAATCTGTTATTGCACAAACCATCATACTTGCGTGCGTCTTTTTGAAAAGCGATATCTTTATTGTGATCGAAGCCATCTTTGGTTTGATAAACAGCAAGCCAGAACAGACGAGACTGAATTCAAGGCTAGTATTTCATTTGCAATATCACAAGCGCAATAATAGTGCATGTAATGACTTGGTCATAACAAAAACGATATTTGCAATCTCGAAGATGGGAGGAAACAGGTGTACAATTAACGAAACTAATATACAGAAGAAGTGCTGTGAACTGCTGATTAATATATGTATTTGTTCTTCCGGGAGGAAAATTGTAAATTGCTGCCAATTAAAACTTAACCTTAGACATATAAAATCTGTCATTATGCTACCATATGGGTGAAAAAATGTGTGGTGTTTTTTCAATTTCATTAATTTTTCCAACATCGAAAAACATACCGCTGAAGAGTATTGAGTTTACTGGACCCATCAAAAGACTCATGTAGATGTCATGTAGCCTAGGTGCTTTCTTCCTTGCGCTATAATCGAGTCTGATATAGGTGAATATCCCATACGCCAGGTATTAGCCTTTGCATTCACTTTGTGTGTGATGTGTGTGTGCGTGTGTGTGTGTCTCTCTCTCCCTCTCTCTTACACACCTTGCGTCTAAGACTGCCCCAATCACTGACGCAGCCCTACGTCAGCAGCTGTCGCATCGTATGCAACGGGAATGTAGAGTGCGTGGATTGAAATCGAGGACACCTCGTTTCCTTACCACTCTGTCACTGTACTTTAGACATGGGTCACTTCTTTTTAGACAATGGCACGAGAGAATGACTTTCGAGATACGTTTTCTCCTTTCAAGCATTTTCCATGAAGAGCCGTCAAGTGACAGCATGCAAGATGGGGCGATTCTTGACAATCTGATCTCCGTATCGTACTTTCAAGCAATAGTGAAGTCGAAAGGTCGTCTTTAAAATGCGAGGTTAAATGGACATATAGAATAAGTATATTAAGTACCAAGAAATACAAATTGAGCGCATTGGAGGATTGGGTTAGGGCTTTTTTAAGTCACTTACTTAATATCTTGCGTAGATTTGTATTCCGGGGAAAAGGGATCAGAAATATTTAAGTTACTCAAGCAAGTGATTTGAAATTTCTATTTCCCCCTCGCTGTCTTCTCACTTTCAATTCATCTGCTACACTCTGTAACCTCTCGCAGGCTGCGAAGGATGTGGCAGTGGCGTATCCAGACCTTCCCCATATATGAGGGGCGAAACATCTCATAAACCATTTTTATTTGAGAGAGCCTGGTAGGCCTATACGTCAGGCGGTGGTTTATATTTCATGCGTTTCTTGACTTACCAAATATTCCGTAACCTGATAACTGCTGGTTAATATAAAGGAGCTGTATTTCTTTTTCTTGATCTGACAACTGGAAGGGGGACAAATCCCCCCCCCCCCTCACTTAACCGTTCCCTCCTTCGATACGCTGATACGATGTCGTGATATATCTTTCACGCTTCTCTAACTATTTTCCTGACACTGATCGCTTGGGAAGAAAGCGGTCAAGTCTCCGTTCACTTGTTGAAGACCGTGTGGGGTCTAGTGAAAGTGCAGGGTTTTAAAGGATCGGCAGGTGATACGCATGTGGTGGATTTAAGTGAAGCTGAAAGGCAGGGGCGGATTTAGGATTTATTTATTTTGAATGGAGGGATCGAAGTATTCACTCCCGAAAAAAATCTCTCAAATAGAGAGAGCACTAAATATCTGCCATCCGCCATCATAATTATTCGTAAGAAAATAAAAAGTAATGACATACAATAAAATATGTAAATAAATATATCTATATTATATAAAATGTGTCAAGTCCCCCCCCCCCCCCCCCCGCACCCACCCTTTCGTTTCCCCAGGATGTGTTGGAAGACTTCATCTTTTTCAAAAAGCAGCTGGAATTTTTTGTTTAGGTCAGATGCAGGCTCCTTTCAAAGCGAGAATCTGGGTGTTCATTTCCGATTCCTAGCTGCATCATAACTAGTTGGAAGAAATCGAAGTTTTTTAAATGCATTGGCTAAGATAGGAAACGTCATTTGTTGAACGGAAGTATCTTTTTCTCCCCTCTTTCCCTCTTGCTAAGTGTCTTTCCCTCTCTTTTTCTTCATCTCAATCTTTCTCTCTCTCTCTCTCTCTCTGTCATTCTCTCTCATTCTCTCATTCCCTCTCTCCCTCTCTCACTGTCTCTCTGTCTGTCTCTCTCTCTCTCTCTCTCTGTCCTTTTCTCTCTCCTTTTCTCTCTCTTTCTCTGTCTTTTTCTCTCTCTTTCTCTCTCTTTCTCTCCATTTCATTTGAGTTCTTTGCCCTCTATATCGCCTGTCACTTTCATCGAGCAATGACCCGACTACAAAATAATTAAACCCGTGATCCTGCCTCTGATTACTTTCCTTTGCATGACAATGATGTATCTTTTATGTACCCTATGGAAATATCAGGTTCATGATCAATTACCATGTCGCAATGGTCTCGATGAGACATGGCACATTTAGCTTCGATCAATCTTCAGTCGTTCACACTCTAGCTCAGAGATGAATCTAAAATATATGGATACTTGTATGAACACGACTCTGACCTTTAGTGTCCTGAACTCTCTCTGCATCCATGAAAAACGACATTATCACATCGCTGAATTCACATGAACCCAAGCTTCTTCTTGAATGTCTTACTATCTCTACATAAATTATTGTTGCATTGCAAGCGACTTTCTGAAGATGAGAAGTTAACACAGTCGCAAAGAATTTCGAGAAATTAAGCTATAAGGCAATTCCAATAGCATTTGCCCGCCACCTGTCGAAATGTCAGAATATTTAATTACGTATTTTATTTAATCCACACATGATTTGGGACACCATTTTGTCTAGAAATTGGCCTTGATTTCGCGAAAATCTTTACAATTTTGTTTATTTTGGACCAATGGTGGAGCGTGGGCCCAGCCATTGAGGGGGGAATGATGATGTAGGGAGGGGGCACCGCTTTACAAGATGACAACATGCGAGAAAACAATGTTCTTCATTGTACGAAGGGAAGGGGAGAGATAAAAGGGAAGGCTGCATTCTGCAGAGTCTTAAAAAGTTATCAATTATTTACTTCAAACTAACAGATATGCGATGTTTTGAAGGGATTATTCTTCGGAGGGTCTTTTTTTCTGAATCGCAGAAGGCCGATCAAGTATCCACTCGGTCCCATGTAAATAGAGGTAAGAGCAGTGTAAATGGTCAGAAGCATACCGACCTTCCTCGCATCCCCCGTTTGGTTGCTAACCATATGGCCCTCACCAACGTACCGTACGCCATGCATTAAATGAAAATTCTCCCCGAAATCTTCGTCTGTATAGATGTGTGTATAGATATACATGAACTTCGTCTATACATTCTGATACAAAAGTGCTACCTACTGAATGCGATATTTTGTCGCGTTTATGACCCACAAGCCCTATTTTGAATTCATATCACTACGCGTCATTGTTTCGAGGTAGGATAAGAATTGTTCCATGGTATGAACTATATTTGTGAACCGTTCATTTTAAAAGTTATAAGCACATGAATAATGGTTACATCGAACTGTAAGTTACCAATATCTATCGCATTCATATTGAGTTCATTTTACTGTATTTCTGGGGGGGGGGTGTTGTTTGCGTGTTTTTCTGATCACCGCTGATCGGTATTGTTACTAGTACAATGCGATACATTTAAAATGTTAACGAATTCAAAGAATCGAAATAACAGTAAATTGGAGAAAGGAAATTCAAGCAGAGCTATAGGAAGAACGAAAGAAAGGAGAACAGGAAAAGAAAAGGAGAGAAACTTGAAGAAAGAAAAAACGACCATAATACAAGACAGCGAACAACCTGGAATTTACTACAGAAAATAATTATTCTCTCTCTCTCTCTCTCTCTCTCTCTTCTTGGATCTCACTTTTAGAAAACACGAATAGCATCACGTCGAAAGCGCGCCAAGCCATCCGTGATGGACGACTTCATTTTTTCTTCAAGTAAATGTTTTCTTCAATTTTCCTTAATCCTTTCGTCAGTCCCAAAAGGCCCTGTGTTGAACCGGGAATCTTTCATTTCCTTTATCATGTTGTAAAGAGCACGGTCCAGTATTAAGGGGTGTACCAAAAAAACCTCTCGTATTCGGCCTATCCTATAGCAGGCCATTAATTTGATGCAACTCGAGATGGGGAAATTATACTTTTGTCTTCTTATGTGTTCAGTGGTTGATACTTGTGTCTGTGATTTCAAAAGAATGTATCAGTTTAATAACTGCCATCAATAATTGTGCTGATTTTCATTACTTAAGTGTTGTCGCTGGTAACAAACAAAAAACAAAAAAAATCCCTTTATTTAAGATATTAGTCCCGATATTCAGACCCCTCTTGCTCTACCATCACAATCATAAATTTCAACACTATATAATAGCGAATGAACCGCTGATAATATAAATAATAGCTCCCTTAACAGTACCAGTCGATGAACCCACGCCCCGCCCCACCCCCTCCTCCTCCTCTGAAAACTACCCCTTTTTTCAGGCACCAAGAATCCCAAGTTCAAGGTCAACTTGCTCTCAAGCGAGTAGACTCAAAATCAAAATGGAAGTCATCTGTTCCAGGGATGAAAAGGATATGGACTGGATTTCTCTACCAAGGCCAGCATCCCCTTAGTTTTATGATTCCTTAATGGAAAACGTCCTGTGGATTTTGTTTTTGGAGAAATGGAAATTATTTCACGTGTTTCTCGTCACGTCAGAAGCTTAAAAGGTCACATGGTCTTTCGTCAAGGCTGAATTGCGTCTTCATTTTCTTTTATTTAACATAATAAATATTTAACAGAACGGAGAAGAAATAAATGGATGCCGACTTTTGCACAAGAATTGTTGTGTAAAACTTTCAATACATAGTTATGGCACGATGGAAATTGGTGTTATTGAACATATTTTGACCTGGCCCTTAATATTTAAGTCAAATTGTTTAGATTCGCATAATGGAAAAATAGAGCAGCTGCTTCACATCATTTTTTCTGAGGCTTTAGGGTTGGGGAGCTATGTTTTATTTTAAAATTAAAGAAAGAAGTAAAAATGTCAGATTTAAATAATAGCAAACGTGATTGTTCTGAGACTCCTATGAAAACACTAGTCTAACTTTAAACAACAGAAATTTTCATTTTACGCGGGCATATCCGTATCATGGAACGCTCATCCCCCCCTTCCCTCCCCCCCCCCCTTCCCTCCCTCCCATCTCCACGCTGCCTTGCATTGCATGTGTCTCCCTTTTTCTCTATCTGTCTATCTATCTCTATCTTCATAATATATATCAGTCTAACTCTCTTCCCTCATTTTCTTTTTTCTCAATCTTTGTTCCCCGGTCTGCCCCCCCCCCTCCCCCATTCCTTCCCTCTCCTTCTCCATCTTCATTTTCTCTCCTCCCTTCTGTTGCCGTGCGATGTGACTTTATCAAGTTTATTGTAAGCCGCTAAGGTTGATAGAAAGGTCGAGAGAGATTTATGGAGGTTCAAATTCAATAATATTCACTGCATTCCACAATCCGATTTATATGACACGGGAGGGGGCGGGGGGGGGGGTATATGTAGATCATATTTCTGGTCCATGGTGGATTTCCAAGTCTCGGAGAATGACCGAGGTCGTCTCGACTGCGACGTTCATACACCATGGGGAAAACGATGTCGAGGATGGTATATGTTGAGACTATTGTCGTTCTCTTACAAAATAAATTTCGAAAAAAAAAATGATTGCTATAAATTGCAATGTTTTGATGTATATTATAGTATTGCATAGCGACGATTCTAAGTATCCATTTCATTATAATTCCCCTTACCGATAGTACAAGCACACAGTTTTGTGTTGTTCTTCCTTTCATGTACGAATCCATGAGTCATACTAACGAATTTTGCCTTAAAGCTTTTATTCTTTTGCTAGGGGTTAATGAAAATGTCTTTAAATAGTTTGGATAGTCTGGATAATGAATAATGATAATTCCGATTGTAATATCGTCATAATTGCCTTTAAA
This sequence comes from Strongylocentrotus droebachiensis, assembly GCA_035222895.1. NCBI lineage: Eukaryota > Metazoa > Echinodermata > Echinoidea > Camarodonta > Strongylocentrotidae > Strongylocentrotus > Strongylocentrotus droebachiensis. Next base: position 14,017 of record JAVYIG010000891.1, read on the forward strand.
CAGACTAACAAGCTAGACAAATGCAACAGAATTTCGTGACACATGGACTGATGAGGTCAATTCTTGAAATATTGAAGTCTTTTGTCATCACATGTCAAATTATATCGATGCCCCTGGAGTGCTGATTTACCACAGGGTTATCTTAATCAGACTGCATTTCAACGAATTATCCATGCAACATTCGTGCTCTGTATAGCGTTCCATTGATATACATGTAGGTAGAAGTCTTGTGCACCCACACCCCCGTCGAATGGCGAAAAGACAAAGGAAAGGAGTAAAAGAGAAAGAAAGAAAGAATGGGAGAGTTTGCCAAATGATTATGACCTGAGTCTACGCAACTCGTTGGATGCCAATGAGAAATTATGATAATAATAATAATAATAATCTTTTAAAGTCCATTCCAAATTTTATTAAGTCAAACCGAAAATGAAAGCATTAGAAGAAGAAAAAACACTTTTAAGTTTTACCATTACCCGACACACAATCAAAGAGTTACCAATAATTTAGGTAGTTGACAAAAGTGATATATTCATTTGAGTCTTATTTGTCACATGACCGTTAGCTTTGTACGCTGATTGGTCGTGTAAGTGCTAACATGACCTCGTTGGCACCGCGCCAAGTGAATGTCAAATCACACTTGAGCTGACGTCATAGGGTCAATGCAATCAATGTGATTGTCGAAATCGTGGGAATGCAAGTTAAATGTCAAACCAATAAAATTATACACCTCCAACACATGTATTTAGTCATGAAAGTGATTTTTAACTCGCTTGAAGAGAAAATATTATGAGCAGGTGGTGAGCAATCACGTATTTGATGAAAATTGTTAATTTTCTCCACATTAAAGTGGAAGGTGATTATGTGTACAATTTTTAATGTTAAAGCTACAGTATGATCATTGAAAATAAAAAAAATATATATCATTTTTCATTTTTATCCAAAACGACTTGGAAATTGGACAAATGAAAGAAATGAATGAAAAACAACTTTTATTTTTGTTTAAAAGATTATTTGAAGGCCTTGACGAATCTATGTTAAACGATTTTCTATTATTTGAATGGAATGTAGAATGACATATGCCTCGAAAGATCATGCCATCTTTAATTATTCATTCACCTGCAATCCCTGACAGCGACTGCTGATTTCCCAATCCCAGCTAAATTTGGCGGTGTCGAGAGAAAACAATGTCACTTTTTAATTAGACGAAATACTGTCTGTCGAACATGATTCCTATAGGGCCTTGCTCTTCACACATCGCTGCAGAAAAGTAATTTTGGCGCGAAAGAGAAGCTCCGAATTCTTGTATCACTATCGGAATTTATCCGTGATATTAAAGATGTTAAAGGTCTCTTATTAACATTGACCTTTAATCCACACGCAACTCTAAAAGAACACATACCGTTCAAAGATCACAGACGAATCTCACGACTCTTACAAAGCTATATATCGACATCACAAAATTTAGTTCATTGCAATATGTTTCGCTTTGATTACCGATGCTTTAGATTAGTTTATTCAAGTTTTTCCCACTTCACATATTAAGGTGCATGTCAATTGCGTCACTGAGCACACTAATCTAGCATATATACAGCCGATTGGTTGTTGCTTGCGCCAGTTATTCAACGCAATTTGCACAGTTATATCAGTTTGTATAGCCTACAATGTCCTTGTCAAGACAGCGCCAGACGTTAACGCAATTCTACCTCAGTAATTACGCCTCGTGTGCAACGAGCATTATGTTGGAAATCTACTGCGGAGTAATTATTGTTAAAGGAGCATGTGTCTTACTCTCCGCCCCACCCCTCCTGATCTTTACCTTCGACATCCATTATTGTTTAAGTGGTTTCACCGCCAACGAATGTGACATTCAAAGCTAGAATATACTAGGACTCTAACTCAAAATAGACGGAGAAAATACACCACTTCACGCAAAATTTATCGCTTAGTCCATCTCAGGCATTTGCTTTTATCAAATTATCCTGTTTATATTTCCCTCCTTCGAAAAAGCGTTTCCTCGCCTTCGAGATGTTCTTGAATTTGAGCGATACTTTTATGTCTAACCCTAGATAAGTTACTTCGGTCGAGGTTTTAATAGCTCTAGCGGAATCAAATTTCAAGTAATATGCCGGGATAATATCACGGCCATCTCTTCGTTGTCTATTTTGTTTCGTGATCTCTTTTTTGTTTTCTTGGTGAGTTTTACTTGTCACTGACACCAAAGACCCAAAATTGTTCTTGATATTTCCGCTCCCCGTCGATTTATGGTGTTATCGCTCAAGTGCTCCATGATTTATTCGAGCAGAGAGAGTTAGCGCAAAGAGCTTACAAAAAAAAGAAAATACGCAGTCTCGAGATATACATTGTGTCATATTCATCCTTTATCACCCGCCGCCCTGTGACGAAGACATCCATACTTTATCCTTCCTTGATAGTGGGTTATAATTTTCAGCCATTTTCTTTCATAAATTGACTTTTCAAGTCAATAACCATTCACAAAAGAGTTTTGATAATAGATGAATAGGAAGGCTGGTCACATTGCTAACTTTAAGATCAGAAATGAATTAATCATAAAATGTCTATACTGTCTTTTTAGTTGGTTGGTTTAACCTGACATCTAAGAAAGAATGACTATGCCTGTAAGAAAGTAACCAGGGGACCGACGGCTTTAAGTCCTCTCTTGATAGTGAGGGTTAAAGCTTTACCAAAGGGCACTAGCGCATCGAATTGGGTTTTGATCCCAGGACCTCCCGATTACGAGACCACTGATTTACTACTGAGCCATCGTTACTCACTCCTGCAAACACATAGAAAATGATTTCCAAATTGTTTTTTTTTTAATGAAAGGAGCATATCATTTCAGTTCAAATATCCCTATACCTGCATACTCTAAGAAAAATCAGAATCTACCATCTAATATAGCATAGGTTCCTAACTTGAACTAGATAACTTTGTCACCAGGTAATATCAAAAGGAGAAGACATATTTATTGACTGATTTTTATTGACAATTTATATTTCAGCGACCTAATTTACGGTAGAAGAACAGAAATATGTCACAAGACATCGGCTGCGTTCTCTGTCACTGATTATACGTTGATTGTATCGGGGAGTTTTTCTGTCCAGCGGTGATTGTGGTTTGGTTTGAGCTGTCAAACTGAAATGTGAAAATGATTCGTCAATATTGGTTGCCATTCTTTGTAATCAGGAACAAAAAACGTTAATATTTACACCTCACTCTCAAGTCCATTATGACGATCTAATTGCACGAACATAAATAGTTTGCACTGTGGCTGTTAGTGGCGTAGCAGTTGGGAGAACGGGGGCAACGGGCCCCCACCCCTACGAAACAGAGGGAGAGAAAGGGAGAAAGAGAGACTGAAAGGGAGCGGTGAATGGCAACTTTTGAAAAAAGATGACATCCCTCATACCCAATACTTGCATGTGTGAGTCGTATTTTCCCCTAATCTAATATTACTGGCGTCCCCTCACCCTCCACCCTCCTCCCCCCCCCCCCCCCGCCAATTTGTAATGATCCATTCAAAATCAAACAGCTCAGGATTCGATGACGTATTTCGTGCGTTAGTCGAACTTAGAACAATCTATCACCAAGGTCAAAGGTTATTTTGATGGTTGGCTACACGATTGTGAGTATGTTAGATCGGTTGGAAATGAACTGAAAAGGATAACAATGTTATCATGTTCCGAAAACAAATCCGAAATCAATAAAGGGGGTGTCTCACTGAGCGGCGAATTCTTTGGAACGTTGCGAATTTTGGATTCGCCAACTTTTAGCGTTGTTTAGCGACAACGAGCAACATTTGAGCCAATGTTTGCGAAAGTGTTTCCGAAAGTCATTTGGCGACTATTAGCGACCGTAACCAAACGTTAGCGAAATTTTTTGCGAATATTAGCAACTATTTGCCAATCCTTTGCCACTGCTTGTGAATGTTTGGGATATTTTGCTAACTTCTGGTACTCAGTGGGTCGATTTTTATATAGGAACCATCAGTGGCGTACGCAGGATTTTTCCAAGGGGGGGAGGGGGGGTTTAAAATCGGGTCCAACATTTCCCAACGACTCAGGAAAATTTGAAAATCGCGCCGGCCAAAAAGTCGCTCAGTGGGGGGGGGGGGGGGGGGGGGGGGGTGTGGTGGTAAGCGGACACTTTTTTTTGTTGTTGTTTTGAGTCCGAAAAAAATCGCAACGACTCAGCCAGCCGAAAAGTCGCTCAGTGGGGGGGGGGGAGGGGGGGGGGGATAAGCGGACACTTTTTTTTTTTTTTTTTTTTTGAGTCCGAAAAAAATCGCAACGACTCAGCCAGCCGAAAAGTCGCTCAGTGGGGGGGGGGGGGGGGGAGGGGGGAGGGGGGGGGGGGATAAGCGGACACTTTTTTTGGGGGGGGGTCTCGAATTTTGAAAATTTGACATTTTGCTCCGTTGGGGGGGGGGGTAAGGTCACCTTTCTTAGGTCAGCCATGGGGGTAATTTTTTTTTTTTTTTTTTTTTTTAAATAAATAATAATAAAAAAAAATAAAAAAATCCAAAGGGGGGGAGGGTTTTAGGGATTTTTTTAGGGGGGTTTACACACATTAACATACCAAAGGGGGGGGTTAACCCCCCAAACCCTCCCCCTGCGTACGCGCCTGGGAACCATATGGTAACGTGGTCGCTAGCATTGGCGAATCAAAAAGAACTTCAGTGACACCGTCTTACAACGTTACCGTTTGCAAAGGCTTACTACTATTTTTTGCAAAAGTTTGCAACTGTTTGCGGAAATATAAATTCGCAAAGAAATTTTGAACATCTTCAAATTTTCTTTGCGACGAAAAACACTGTTTGCGACAATGAAAACCGTTTGTGAACTTTCTTGCAACCTTTTACGAACCTTATGCAACCTTTTACAAACCCTGGCGAAAACCCAAATTCACTATATTCGCAAGCATTCGCCGCTCAGTGAGATATCCTCTTAGTACACCGACTGGTGCGCAAACGAAATAATTTATTTTAATAAAATACTACTTTCGGCATTGATAATGTGACATATTGAGTGGTTTCACGAATTTCCTTGCTTATAGACCTTGGAAGAAAACTGTTGGAATTATCACGGTAGAGTGTTTCATTCAACAATTTAGACCTTGAAGAATCAAAGAGTGTATGTGATATTTCAAGCCTGCTATAGTCCATACTATAGAAAGGGACCAAATGCGTAAAAACGAATCAACGGCCTCGACGGCCTTCGTTGATGAAAAGAGAATGTTATTCTAAGCTTTTTCGGTGATTACAGAACATTATAATACCACGCTTTGTTGATATCTTCAATAATGAGACGCGATTCGATGTATTGATTTGGAAAATCGAACAATACGCTCGGTCGTCCGTCAAATTGATAATGTGCCAACGGAACAAAGCGATAACAGATCTCTGAGGTGGTAGAAAGGATTCGTTGGATAAAGAAGTAGAAACATGAATAAAAGAAAGAATGTGGAAGGGTGTGATAAAGGATGGTTTGATGCTATTTATATACATGCTTGCGAGTATTAAACTTAATTATCTGTCCTTACATAATAAGAGAGAATGAGATATTGCGTAAGTGTCCTCGTGTCATGAGAACAATCGAAGATAGTTTGGAATATCTAGTAAAAATGACATTACGGAAAGGCATAGTGCATGAAATTGGATCCGACAGCCAGGCGAACATTCTGATATATGAGATGAATATGATATAAGGAAAAAAGTAATGTTAATGTCATTTTTACGACACTATTATTTATGGGAGTTAATGAACCAAGGCTGACTGAACATAAATGAACTGAGAGACATGCGTGCAAACACAGCCATTTTAAAATACGGGTTTTCGCGTGTAAACAGTGATGGCAGCTGCGCACAAGGCGTCGATTCGATTACGTTAATTACATGCGTTTATGAAGACAATTATTAGCTCTTACGCCTGTAATATGTACGCTATTCTGTTATTTATTTGTAGCTTTTTTTTCAAAAGGTAACATTGTCAGTTCCGAACTTCTTTCTGCAGCTGCCCTATTGACTAGTTTAAGTATAAATAATATTTTGTTTAATATACAATATGATCAAAGATTATAATCATAGAAAAATGAAATGCTGAATATAACAAATAATGACTTAATGCAAACTAAGAACATGTAACTATATATTTTGCATACACTTTTCGTACGGTTGTATCATTCTTTCATGGCGCATCACAGGCCATGTCATAGTCGCTTACACAGTTCTGCGTCAACAAAATGGCGTATCGTGTGCAATGGGCATAATAGCGCAATGGGCATTAATCCGATAGCGCTGCCTGCTGTGCCTATGCTTTTCTTTAGCGTCTTGTGTAGTCGCCTGATAACTATTGAGATATTTGGAGCTAGTTAATGAAACCATAAGTATATGACCTAGAAGTCATGTGATCTCTGTCCCATTGAAAATTAGGTAAAAATGAAGGAATTCAGAAAGGAGGAAGAGTGAAAAATTATGCAAGGGGCCGATAAACACAGTCGTATTCAATTTGCACATGAATGTTAATTCACACGTGTGCACTAAATTTATTCTGCAACGCAACTGGTCTCGAGCCATGCAGAATTTCCCAAAGAAACCTACTTAATAGCTCTTTTCTCACCCCTGTACCGTTAACTTTGTATTATTTAACTTCACTGTAAAAAAATATACAAAAGAAAATTGTGCCAAGTGGTCACTAAAACTATTTCACAAACAGAGCGAAAGTAGGTCGTACATAGTGGCATCCAGTTTCAAGGAGGCCGGCTTCTTCATTATTTTTTGGAGAACACGCTGTCACGCAAACGAAAAATACATATCAAAAGTTTCTTCGTGATTCCTTCATCTATAATTCTACATGTATTTAGAATGTATAAGTAGGTCGTAGTAAACGTGACGGATTGAAATTTCAGACAGCCCCTTTTATTCGTCCACCACAAGGTTTTTCCCAATTCATCAAGCTTGCACGCAAGGGGCTATTTTCAGAAAACACATGCTGGAAGTCTTGAAATTGTTATAGCGGTATTCGATATCCACTGGTCGTCCATTTTCCTCTTGGTAGGCGGGCAATTTGTTGGATGATACGTAACAGGAACTGACGGAGTCGGGTAACAAGAGACGAGAACAAATCGCGTCTTCTTGTAAGAGTCACGCCATTAACAGCACATCATCATACTTATCAGCGGAACATTCTTCGACATGGAGTAGATTGGCGTAGCCACAGGGAGAGGGGGGGGGGGCAACATCTCCAAAAATGAAATGGTAGGAAAAGAAAGGGAGATGGTTAAGGTAATGTGAATAGATGCTATGACACCCTTCTTCGCTCTCCCCAAATTGTAGGCCTAAATACTTGTTCTTTCATAATATCCATCCACTTAATTTAACCCCCCCCCCCCCTCCTATGCAATTTCCCCTACCATAGCTGAATCCTTGCGATTATTGGAGTACATACTGCGAAGGGAAAGGAAATTAATGATAACAAGTACGAGTGGCTTTGCAGGTCGAAGCACTTTGCGAGCATAATTCATTGGATTTAATCGTAAAACATAACAATAAATAGAAACACACACAAAATACAATTGTGGAAGCATCAGATTAACTGCATAAAAACAAACGAAATAAATGAAATTAGTAATGTAATATCATAATTTTACCAAAGTGCACTTTTTCTGTAGTTCAGTAAAGCACTTTGAAGCGTTCTTTAATCAAGATAAGTTGGATCTATGAAACGAATTCTTCACATCATAACGAGCAAAACTACTTGGGGATGAAAAAACAAAATCGGAATATGAAAGCATATTTCTGTATTGTTAAATATTCGAAAATGGTGGTTATGTTAAAATAAACATTTAAGATTTATCGAATAACATCCGTGATGGACTCGCTAAGATATGCATGAAATGTGAAGAATTTCTGCGCAGCAAATAGTTTGTTTAAGGTATATTGAAGGGTCGTTTAAAAATTGGTATTTTAAGTGGTATGACGTATTTGCACTGAACTCTACTTTTTTTTTCTGGGAAGTTAACTGTTACGACTAATTCATTCGCTTAGAAAAATGTTATACGGTATTTTATCTTTCGATTGTAAGTCGACTGGTTTTCATTGTCCTATTCAGGTATAAGAGTGATGGCTAGTATTTCATGAAGATTAATTCAAGCAGTGTTTTTTTAATATGTTTGAGTTCCGCTAAATATTAACGTTTCTCGAGTTTCAATTTTTGTTTGTGTGTGTGTCGGGAAAATTGAAAGGAAAAGCGTTTAAAAGAAATGATGACAATATTTGTTTTTGATATTTCAATGTAATGTCTAGTTTGAATGTTTCTTAGCCTCGGTTTCTCTGGCGAGCGAAGCGAGCCAGAATTTACGGACTCCAACAGCGCGAGGGCATCGACAAGAGGCTAAATGTTTCTAGGCTCAGAGCACCTGCTAGTCCGCTAAACACAGATGTACACAATGGTGTATCTCAACCCTGTATAATTATTACCTTCTTCACTCGCTTTGCAAGATGAATTAAAACGGAAATAAATACTTGTATGAACTATAAAAGTTCACCCTCGCTGTTGACTGTGTAAAATTTCTCTGAATTTCTATCACGCTTGTCGTCAATGCCCTTTTCTCGTGTCGCAATGTTTATGTAAAAAAGCTGAAAACGTGTAAATAGCATGTCCCGTGAGCGATGATTTGGGGCATAGTTTACGACTCTGTGCAGATTTACGACTCCCTCTTGTTTTACGATCGTCTGTTTGTCGCAGTATTGTAACGAGTTATTATAAAAGAGCAGGAGTCGCTCGATGACGTTTGTTTGGCTGTGTACTGGTGCTGATTTGTGAATGAACTTGGTGCTTTGGTGATGTTATTTTTGTACCAGTGGCGTAGCCATGGATGCAGCGATTGAGGGAGCGGTAGAGTTATGAGGGGGGCGCCCGTCTCACTAGTTGGTTAATGCGAGTGAACAAATCAGACTATCAATTAGGGCAGGGTGTAAAAAGCAAAGGGTACCTTTCGACGTACTTCTTTTTACGCACGCTCCCCCTTACAACAAAAATAAAACAATTTCCTTATTTTTCTCCTTTTTTTTTGGAGGAGAGGGGTTCGATTGGGGGCAGGTAACACCTTGCTCTCTACAACTTAATTGGTCAGTTCCAACTAAAGTCACCGCTGTCAAGATTGTGTCGGACCAAAATCCTGTCAAAAGCAAAAAATAAAAAAAAAGGGAGAGGGAGAATTGCCTAGCTGCAAAGAAAGCAATATTCGAGTGGCATGTTTTCAAATTCTTTCGTACTGACATTTTCATTGCAGTTCAACTGTTTTCATGCTAAAATGAAGAGAAAGATAAAACATACTACCCGTATAAATATGTTTTTCGCATTAGCATCACACCCGAGTACACCACATATTCATCATGATCATTGTTGAATAGGACATTAATGTCACATTTCCGCGCATAAGGTTTGAGACTCTGCACGTAGTCAAAGAAATTTCTTGCAAAACAGAAAACGGATTCTTCGCAACATGATGCCGTTCGCACGCAACACACGTGCATAATATTATTTTCAAATGGAAAATGAAAGTATTTGAGTCATGTGAAATATGCTCAACCGTATCGACTTTCGTACATGCATGAACAAAAATAATATTGGAATTCGGAAGCAATGACGAAACGAAACAAGGTTCAGAGCAAAATACGCCAATTTGTCCAGTTGACAAAGACTTTTTTTTCTACTCGACTTATTTAATGAAGATCATTAATCTGGACCATTTTTCATAAAGTTTGTTATAAACAGAGGTAACATCTTTCTGACAAATGTTGTTAATGATTTGATGTAATGATTTTAATAGCATATTTCCATTTTTGTTACTCGCTGTTTTGTTTTTTAAACACTGAAGTTTTTCTTAGAATTTGTGTTTACCATATCACTTTTTCTAGTTAATTTTGTTTTAACTGAAGTTTTAAAACGGAAAACGTCTCAAAGCCAGACATCCGATTCATGCATCTGTTGTTGCAGTATAGGGACTTGACCTCTAACCCCACAATGAATATATCATCCCCTGAAGAAATTGACTTCTGTCGCGTTCAATCAACACGCATTGAAAACACAACGTGATGTACTTTCATTCTATAAGATGATTGTTTGTTCTGGGATTTATAGAGGGGGCTGTTTTGTGAATGAAAGCAGAGATGTATTATACTCGATCAGATCAGGATGGGGCGCGATTAGATCTGGATGGGGCGAAGGGGGGGGGGGGGGTAATGAAGTGAGGGGCGCGTTTATAAAACCGCCCAAGTTCCTAATCCTAATTGGTATCGTTATTGAAATAGAGGGTGTAACTTTTTACGAGGGCGGGTATAGGCGTAAGTGCCCAAAGTAGTCTATATAGGGTAGAGGTTGAAGTCTATCGAGTATCGATCTTCTAGATTCTAAATTGTGGACATAATAGACCTGCGCAATATACTTTGTTTATTAGAAAAGAATCAGACTACCTAGATACGTGATGAAGATGAAGCCTGTTCGAAAATTGAAAAATTTAAGATTCTCGACGGCGCTGCAGCCCCCTCTCCCTCATTTCGCTCTTCGTACCTTGCATGCTCTGTAATAATTGATGAATAACTACTTTAAGTAACATAGAAATGTGGAGAGGATACCATGACCCGTGACAATATTATTTCTTCCAAAATCAAGGACATTCAGACCTTCTTCTTTTAAAGAACTATATAACAAACATTATATCGATTTAAAAAACACATGTCATCTTATCAACCAAGCCTACTTGCTTTGGCGTCGCTGCTGCAGTGATGTTATGTGCTTGAAAAGGGCACTGAGCACTACAATGCATGGTAAGAGTCACATTTCAAATGTTGGGCCATGTTTGCCCAAGTCCTCGTGGATTACACAAATTTATGACATATTGCATGCGTTGAAACATTTCATTAAATCTACGCCTCTAGAGAGGGCATACATGGTGGTTCATTCTGAAGAAATAAGTTTACCATTGGAATTTATGATCAAAGACGAACGGAGAGCTAGAGAAGAAAACCAAAAATATGCTCTTGTTTGTAGACGAGTGGAGATGGAAAAAGAATGCACTTGTTTGCTTAATTATGGCTGTATGAAACGGAGTCGCTTTCATTGTTTGAGAATGAAAGGCAAGGTCGAATGTAATTCTACCGATCTAAGAGGTTTTAGAGAATCGTGCTTCTGGAGACGGTTATTCACTGTGCGTGAGAAGAATGAATGAAACGGTATTTCTTAAAGTTTAAAATGGAGAGTCCTGAAATAGATCGGTGGCCATGTTCGTATAATTTTGCGAAATGACGAGTAACGTAGCAATGCTAAAATTGAGTGAACGAAGAAGGGACCAAGGTTGATGTTCAGAGAGATCGTGAAAAGCGGGATTTAAGGAAGTAGGGGAACAGAGGAGAAAGAGAGAGGGAGGGGGGATGACAGATAAAGAGAGAGGGGGGGAGAAATAATTGAGAAAGAGAGAGAGAGAAAGAGAGAGAGATAAGGGCGGAGAGAGGGAGAAAAGGAGAAGGGGAAAGAAAGAGAAAGGAAAACAAATATATAGAAAGAGCGATAAAAAAGAGAAACAACTGAAAAAGGTGAGAAAGAGAGGAGCCAACCAGACAGAGAACGGTTTAGATGGAGCGGAATGAGAACAAGACACAAAGGAAAACGGAAATGGAGCAGAGGGAATATGCCCGACAAATTTTCTCCATTACGTTTTCCACTTACATATTTCTTTTTCATCATCACTATGCCCACATTTCCCCCTTTTTATTAGCAGTATAGAAACCTACTCATTTCATTTTTTACTAGACTGACTTTCCATTTAACAGGCCTTAATTCATGGTGATAATTATAATAGAATTGAAAATCTAGAGAGTCCCAAAATGTCATCCTTCTTTAACCCCGTTTGTCCATATCAACACAGCTGAAATCTCTATCGCTCCATCAAAGATATCCATCTCCACCCCCGGTCGCCGATTCCTTCAAACAAAATCTGGGGTATTGGCAGACGACCCAATGCCTTGTTGTCTGAACAAATATGACTGCATCCGTCTTCGTCACCATAGCAACGGATGATGATGGAGCGAAGCGCGAGAGGAGAAGTCCGGGTTCTAATGCGGTGAATGCATGCGCACACGCACTTGCAGGACGCAGGTGACGGATATCGGACATGTCGGCAATCTTTTCAAAAGCGATTTGGTGAAATTGAAATCGCTCGCATACCTTCAGGTTTCATCTTGAAAAAAGAAGGAAAAATTCGTGAAGTTGATGAAGAGTATGGATTGAATAAAATGCGATAATAAAAAAACGAAGGAAATGACAAATTCATGGACGTTTGACATATCGAGTGACGATGAAAAGAATAGGAAATTGATGAGGCACATCAAATGTTTCTTTAACTATTAATGTGCGATTCAAAGGAACGAAGAATATAGAGGGGAGGATAAATCGATAAACAAGAGAAAAGAGGGAGAAATAAAGCGCGTTAAATTACAAACCATAAATAAAATTACTCTAACAGAACTCATCTCCTGTTCTTTTCTTTTTGCTTTCATTTTTTCGTTTTTCTGTTCGTTTGTCTTAATATGCTCTTTAGCTGAATTGTCAATAATCTGGCGGGGAAACTTTCCCGCAAGAAAATCAGTCATGCCTCCCTCTACCGATGGCCTTTATATTATTGAAATTGTGATCAAACTTGAAGTAATAATACAAGTCACATTTTTGTAATATGCTTTAAATTGTAATTATTACGATCGTGTTTTTCTATTGTATCTTTCAGAGGGCACGTACACCAAGCAAGACATCGTGGATAATCAGACAGTCCTCATCAGCATATGGGATACAGTTCACGAGGTAAGATTCTCTTTCCATTTCACTTTTTTTTTATTGGGGATAGGGGTGGGGGCGGTAAAGAATTTGACTACTTTTTCAAGTTCACAAATTATACCTTTCTTTCTGAATGTTAAATACGAATGAATGGCAAGGGAAAACAAATGACAGTCGAAAATATCCTATCGTCCGATTCTGGAGAATAAGACATGTTCATTTAGATTATGATCAAACGCGAAATGCATAGTTCAGTGCATGTTATGGCTGTTCCAAATTGTGCAGGTCATTTACTAATCAAACTTACATAAATGGGAAAACATCATGTGCAAATACTCCAAATGTCGTTACTGATAAAAAAAAAATTATGACGCACTATTTTCGCCTATTTTGGTCTATTTTTAACTCACGTTGCTATGATACTTTTGTATTTCTCTAACATTCATCTCGTACAACATCAACATCGTTCTTTACTTTATCTGAAATGGATAGCAAAAATTGTCAAAATAGTGTAAAAAATGAGTGTAAGAAATTTGTTTGTCAAAATACATCTGCCAAATTACCATTACGATATTAATGAAGATAGACTAAGCCAACCACTTTTTAGACATGATAAGAAACTTTTTATTCACGATTTACCTCTCTCTCTCTCTCTCTCTCTCTCTATCTCTCTCCTTCTCTCCATCAATCTACCCCTCTCTCCCTCCCTCCCTCCCTCCCTCCCTCCCTCCCTCCCTCCCTCCCTCCCTCCATCGCAGGATACTGAAAGTCTGACACGATACATCAACTGGGCCGACTGTCTTGTCATCGTCTACAGCATCACGAGCAAGCAGAGCTTCAGTCAGGCCAAAGAACTTCTCCAGGAGCTCTCCGACTCCCAGAAGGCCAGGAATGCACACGAGCTCCCCATTGTGTTGCTAGGCAACAAGAACGAGATGGAGAGATACAGGTGGGTGACTTAAAGTCATTTTCGATCTCTCTCTCTCTATCTCTCTCTCTCTCCCCCTCTCCATCTCTCTCGCTCTTTCTCTTGTTTTAAGAAACATCAAGGAGAAATTTATCGTGGTTGCCACAATAAGGAAAACAAAATAGATTTGCATCTTTGCCTGATGCTACAAGCAAGCCACTTCAAAGGGTATAAAGTTGCACCCTTCAATATTGCAATCTTGAATGATCTACATCATTATTGTTGCATCCTCCATCTGGATAGTAGGCATACACTCCAAGTACTTCTTTCATGCTACAAGTGTTGCATCAAATGCATCATTTTAGCTCTCTCACAAGATAAAGTGATAGTTTAGAAACAAGAAGGTGGATTGGGGCTGATGTGGGAAAGGGGAAATGGTCTACTTATAAATATTGCAAAGGAATACAAAAAGAAGATGACAAGGGGTGTAAATTGAGTCAGCATAGAAGAAAAGTGATATTGAAATGACTATGATTAGAGGACTTGCGATTAAAAAGCCCATTATTAATGGTCATTCAATTTTCCCGTTCTCCTTTTTACAGGCAAGTCAGCAAACTTGACGGGAGTGCCCTGGCAACGCAGTACGCCTGCACCTACCACGAAGTCTCGTCTGCCGGGGATTACGAGGATGTCGAACACGTTTTTCACGAGACTGTCCGCGAGATCCGGCGAGAAGCCGAACGTCACGTGCCTCTCAAACCGCTCTTCATCGAGGAGAAATCGGTTACCGCAACGGACACTGGAAGCGCGAACGCAAACGCGCATGGGCACCACGGTGCAAGGACAAAGATGACCGCGCCTAAGGCGCCACGTGTTGTACCGAAAAGGACGGTTTCGAGTTTCAAATTCTTCAACAAAGGATTCAAGATATTTTCCCAATGATCGGTGCCTGAAACAACGGAGTTTTGACTGGAGTTTATATAGAGATTATTATATTTTGCGCATAAGTATGCCTTATGTGAAGTGGAGCAAAGGATGAAAACTGAAATAGTTCCTTGAAGTTGAAGCGACGTGGATCATCATGAAGCAGGGAAATATAAAGAGCCTAATTCATCTGACTGCAAGATATGAGGAGATACCAAGATGCAATGGCGGAGATAAAGTTGGAGGAGCACGTGCCTGTATTATCAAAAGTAGCAACAACAACAACAGCAACAAAGAAGAAAAGACAGAAAAGAAAAGAAAACCATAATTGGCTTGTTATTTTGCATTTTATCACAGTAAAATGATCGATGCCCTCCCCTGATACCGGCCAGTGCCCCCATAAAGAAAATTCTACGGCACAGCATGAATACAAACCAGTATAGTACAACAATATCTGATGCTGCCCTAGAAAATTATTACCGGTATGAATTGTGAGGATGATCGCTTGGTGTGCTGACTTATCGTGTCGACGATGAATTCTTGTAGAGGAGCTGCACACCACCCATATATGCTTTATGCATGTATTCATTGTTACTTTCAAACTTTGATCTAAATGTTTTTGGTTTGTTAGTGAGCCCAGAAATATGATATCACTCAATACAAGCCTTGATATGTTGGATGTGTAGATCAGTACAGGATGAGAAAAGGATAAAGAATAATTAGATATTCATCATCATATTTGTTGTCATTCAGTTGAAGTACAATGAAGTGCTGAATGTTGTTGAAATGATTGAAATAAGAGGATGCTTGTTTTCCGACCGTAAACAAAGAAAATGTTGTGCGTTTTCTCCTGGGGCTTACAAGGCTTCAGCTTTTCCCCCACTGTTTCAAGTACCATCAAAATGTTCCCCCCTTTTATTGCAGATAAATTTACTTTACTTTGATAATCGTCCATTTTCCTTTATCATAAATGCCCTATTTCATTACCTCTGATAATTGACCCTTTAAGGGGCACTAATACTTTATGGTGTATCATTTTGCTAATGAGGAAAATCTGTGTACTATTCAGGCCAGACTAGAGCATGAAAAATATAAATATCCAATGGTCTATCGTCACAATTTTGTTCTCCTCCACAATCGCTACAGTCGTCATCCTCATTGCAATAGGGACTTTTAGATTAGCACGTCGACATAGTGGACTGCTACGTGTGACGTCCTTTTAAGGCACTGCCAGAAAGGACGTCACACATAGCAGTCCACGTAAAACTAAAAGTCCCTATTCATGGCCATAATATCATCAGCACCACCACCATCTTAACTCTCACCCGTATCCTGCATATTATCTGCACTCGAGCATACATCAGAATGAACAAAATGAACAACATTCACAAATATATCCACAAGAAACGGATCAGAATTTATTTGTCATTTTCTTTGTGCATATGTTCTACATAAACATACTATTCAATATTTATTACACTTCCATATAGTGTAATATTTTCATAATATAGGAATCTGTTCAGTTGTGTGTATACTCATTCAGCCAGGCATCCCTCGGATCCTAGCCAAACAGCAGACCTTAAACGGCTCTTACTTTATTGTTTTGCAGCATTTCAGCTCTTCAAAATGTCAACAATTACACATATGTTCAGTAATTCTGTTTCCAATCTAATATTTTCACTTTTCCTTCCTTTAATCAACTTCTTCAAAAGATTTGTCTTCTGTGTAAAAGAAAGCACATTTGATATGTCGATGCTTTAGAATTATTTCAGAGATTTCTGCAATACTTTGTCATGTAACTACACAGAGTCCTACTTTTACATTGCTGATGTGTACAGTGTGAAAAGGGGAGAATGAATGAGCTGCCTTCTAAACAAAGTTAGAAACAAATAAATGTATATACATGTATTTATTATGATCATTATTTTGTATACATGTACCTACTCGGAGGTAATGGCATATTAAAGTAGAAATACAACAAATTCGAACAGATTTAAAATATGGCACCATCTGAATAATTCAATTGATTTGCTGGCTGATTGTAGTCAATCTAGTAATCATACTATATTGCGTATTCATAATTCAGTTCATTACTTTATTACTTTCCAATCAGTCTGTTCTCATGCAATACACATTATTACATATCCTGTCCTGGAAGCAGAGAGAGAGAGAAAGCTCTTAAAAATACAAGATGCAAGTTTGTAAAGGTTACAAACATAAGTAGTGTGAAATGGTTTGTGTTTCTGGACAGATGTTTCCCCGACAGTCGATTGCAAACAGTAATTTGAAGGTCACATACAACATTTCATCAACTTTGTCACTTGTGTTGGACATCAGCATAAATTACAAATATTTATGATGATGTTTAGTGCTATTTGATTCATATTTTCCGTTAAATCAAAAGGTGACAGCTTTATTTTGTTCTTTAGCATCCAGATTCCGGAAACCCCTTTCGTACATACAAATAACTTTTGAGAAGTGGGTACATGCATTTCATATAGATATAATACCTTGAGCTGCCAAAAAAAGTACTTTACATTCAAATAAATCTTTTGGTTAAACTTGTAGGCAATAAATATTTGTAGAAGATATTGAATAAACTATGCTCTATGAAAAACTGAATGTCCTGTTGAATCTGTTTATTTTACATCATGATAGAGAGATAGAGAGAGAAACTTTCCAATTGGGTAAAAGTATATATGAAAGTACAAAGTGTATGAATGACCATGACAGACATTAACAGACTCAGAATATAATCTTCTTTAACAAATATATATATATACAGTCAAACCTGCTTTAGTGACCACCTGTCTTTAAAGACTACCTGTCTACAAAAACCACATTTTTTGTTTCCCTTTCTCATTTCTCATTGAGACATGAACTAAAGGAACCTGTCTTCAAAGACTACTTTTTGTGTTTCCCTTGGGCGGTCGCTATAAACACGTCGACTGTAGATGATATGTTTGGGTGAAAGAGAGAGAAAGAAAATAAAGGTTCAAATTGAGAGGGACGAATGGAGCGAGTGAGAGGTAATTGCCAAACAAATGAAATTGAGAGACAAATGCAAACATTTTACAGTCTAATACTAAAGAAGACACCAAAACAAATGAAATCTTATATAAAACAAACATGCCAACTTATAGTAACAGAACTTATTTTAAGTAAATAGCAGATGTATTCATAACATAACACAATACACTAAACATACTAGTAACTTAGGAACAAAAGTTAAACCAAAACGGAACAGATAAAAAGGGGGAAGGGGAAGGGATACATCTTTTCAATTATACTGAAAATGGATATAGTCTGTTGAGAGCCAGAAGGGCTGTATTTAGCAAAGAACTTTCACATAGAGTCAATGCCCTTCTACCTTTCTAAAGACTGCATGTACAAAAAGGACATTCTGAGGAACTACCGGTAGTATGTTTTATCTATCTGCTCGCTAAAATCATGAACATACATGTACTAGATATACAGGAACAACATGTTACAGTATCAAACATGATAGGAAAAGGGGAATAGGGACTGTTCTTCACTCCTTCTGAGTTTCTGAGGGAGTTTCTTGGGGTTTATTGTCGGGTTTCTTGGGGTTCTGGACACTGAAGAAGCTAGCGAGGGTTTTGGTTTTCTTGACAGGAGCCGGGCTTGTTTTCTCCTTGCTCTCTAACAAGTTATTGGACTCGTAGAGCTTGGCAATGGCTGAATTGAGACGTTGCGGGGAAACCTTCTTTACGGATGGCAGAGAGGGCACACTTCCAGGGGACCCATCTGCAGAGCTGTTTAGTTTTACACCTCCGGGTGGAGGAGATCTGATGTTCGGTTTTAAGATGGGGGCAGAGTGCTTCTGCTTTACACTAGTAAGGTCTTGTCGTATATTGTTCTGTGCAACCCCTGGCATATTCTGTGGAGCACCATGAGTGTTGGGACGGACATTGGTGGTAGGTGGTTGGACAAAGGTGTTAGGTGGTTGGACAAAGGTGTTGGGTGGTTGGGGAAGGGTGTTGCCAAGTGCCGATGTATGATGCATGCTTGCCAGAAGACTGGAGGCTGCAGCCTGTTGCAAGAGGTTACTCATATTGAAAGCCGCTGGGTTGATAGCTTGCTGCATCTGGATTGGCATTACTTGAAAGGGTACAAGTCCAGGCTGCACGAGGGCACTACCTTGCGGAAGGTAGCTAATGGTTGGGGCGCTCTGAAACTGGGTAGCCCCAGGAAGGTGCAAGGTACCCGAGGCACTTTGCACACCAACCACATTGTTGAAAGCCGAAGGCATTGTGTTCGACGGGATGAAGATATGCTGCTTAGCCAGAGCTGCCCGATGTTCCTTTGAAGCCTTCAGCAAGCTACTGACAGTACCACCCTCAGGCAGATTAGGTCCCTTCACCGCTACAGGTTTACTCACTACAGGCTTGGGTAGAGCTGCAGCTGGCCTAGCTGCTATGTTGGTTGGTGGAAGCGGTGAGGACTGTCCATCACTCATCCCCACACCGTTCACCCAAGCAGTGGGAATAGGCAGATCGGTTAGTTTGTATTTCTCCAGGAAGCGGTCATGCACGTACCAGCAGATGCGCTTGAAATGCTGTGGACGTCTCTCCCTCACAGCGATGTAATTTATCTTGAGGTCCAGCTGTCGTTTAGATATGACATGACCAATGTGGTCTAGGTACTGTGGCGATGGAGTACCGGTGGATCCTGGACCAGGGCTAGGACTAGTATCCTGTCCTGGAGCCAAGGCAGATCCTGCTTCTCCTCCTACTGGAGACTCTCTGGCAGACAGTGAAAGGTCTCCTGCAGCAAGAGATGGTGAATCACCAGGAGAAGCAGCAGGTGCTCCGGGGCTGGATGACTCCAGGCGGTGCTGCTTACGGCGCCAGTAGTCCCTGAATTCACGGATCAGTGATTTGATCCCTGCCATGTTACCATGTACTAGATTCATAAGTTCTGGCATAGCTGGAATTGGAACAAATATTTTTGAAACAGAATTAAGCCTCAATAGGTATTGCAATACTCAAATATATGAAGAACATAAAGATTCACGGCTAAACAATAAAATTTACCTGACAATGTTCTGTACTCCCAAAGAGCACAAATGTTGAAACACCTATATCATGAGGAATTACACAAATATGTGTGTGTCTGATGCCAAGTTGTTCGCATGATCTTATTAGCTGGCATAATGTTGAACACTAGACAGTATTTTTTACCATGAATGGTAATTTTGAGCTCTTGTAAGATCTTTCCTCAGCTTCTAACATAAATACAAGCTATAATCAGCAAACATTTGGATTGTATAATGACACATGTCATCCTACAGTATAATCTTGACTAACATCAGAGCACCATCTTATAGAAAATATAGTGACAATACGGGTAGCATCAAGAGCAAAGAATTGTAAGAACTAGTTTACATCAAATTGAAAAAACAAATAAACGACCTTTGAGCAATGATGTTTTAGTCTGACAAATAAAAGCGCTCCACAAAACAATAGTGAGTTCATTCATGCTCTTTCTTCCAATCACCTGCCTTGCCAATTTGGATAGATGTAGAATAGATACAACTACACTGATTCTTCATCTTTAGGCCTAAAACAAAAAATATGCCCTTTAGGTGTGAAAACATGGGTCAGTCGGTCGGAAATCTTTTCTTCTTTTTTCTTCTTTGTACTTTTTTTTTAAATTCCTCTTTGGGCTGATATTTCTCAGTTTTGAATGCTTTTAATACACATATTTTTCTAAAAAAACGGTGGGATTTTTTTTTTTTTAAGCATACCGTAGATTTCAAGGAGATTTCAGTCGCAAAGGGCAATACACTTTTTTTTTTGTGTTAGGCCTTATAATACTTCTCTTCTTACCTTCTTCAGGGACTGGCTTTAGCTTGTTGCCCATGCGACCACCGAGCCTCTGGGTTCCAGCAGCAGCACCCTCTCCCTCCATACAGTTGGTGCTCTCCTCTTTACCCTTGGCTTTCTCTCGCTTGGTGAAGCTAGTCGCGATGGGAAGGTTGGTGAGAGGCATGGCCTGGTAGGCCTCCAGCTTCTTCCTTTCGTCCTGACGGGTCTTGTTGGTCGATGCCACCTGGATGAAGGTGATGATCATGGGTTTGAGGGCCTCGCAGCGTCGTTTGATTTCGTTATCCCACGCCTTAGCCTTGGCCGCCTGCCGAGCCTTGAGATTGTCCGTATCCTCCTGGTGATAAATGTGAAGGACGAATAGGAGGTAATGGGAAATACTGATAATGAAATAATCCTTTAAAGCCTGTCTGCACTAGTTTGGCCAGGAAGGATTAGACCACCCTGCTTGGTCACTGACAGGTGGCTATCTCATCAACTCAGCTCTCAATTAACATAAGAAAAGAGGATCATGGGGGACCAACGGTCACGATTAGGCATTGTTTGCTATATAGAGGGCGCAAGTAGCTATAAGTAGTGCAGTGGGGCTTTAAATTTTGGTTTCACATGAAAGAACTTCCCATTTGAAAGGAACTCTCCCGTTGGTGCCTCCAGTCAATCATTTTGGTGGTTAGTATTCCTCCTTCATATCAATGATGATTGTAAAATGTATTGTTTGCTTTTGTTCGACTACTTCAGAGGTAACTTTGGACTTGGGGGTAAGCACTGGAGATCTCCAGAAGGCTGCTATGAGAGGCATCGCCGTTTCTATAGGCTCAAGCGGTCATAGCAGGATTTAATGTCCCCGAGAGCCAGTATAGAAACAGCTATGCCTCGGATATTAAAGAAGGGCTCCACTCTTTTCAGGAGCCCATTTCATGTGGACTGCTCAAATTCCTTCCTGCTCTTTTGGGGCAGCAAATCTGGGCTACTTATTCTAATCAAACACCATACATACAGAGTACAAATCCCTGTTCTTGATCAAACAAAGTCAAAGGGATATCAGTTGATTTCCCTACATCCTTATATCTGTAAAGAGTCTAAATACACCATGACACTTTTTGCTCAAACATTTTGGTAAGTAGTAAAAAAGAACCCCTTCCCCCCCCCCCCGAAAAAAAAAATAATAATAATAAAAAACAATAAATAAATAAAATTATATATTATTTTTCTATAAGTAAAAAAATTACAAATTTTTGAAAAATCTGAAAATATATAAAATAAGATGAAAAAAAAATGTTTAAAAAATCTTGACTTGAGTGAAACAACAAGCCATAAGTTTGCATTTGCTTGTGAAAGGGAACTCACATCATCCTCCCCTCCTTCACCAGCTGAGAGATAACCATGAGGAACAAAGAATCCATCCTCTTCCTCATCATCGCTATCGGCATCACCATCCTCATCTTCACCCTAGGAGGGAAACAAAAAAATATATGTTATCTACAAAATATACTAATCATCGTGGGTGAAACTTCAAGATGGGAATGGGGTGGGAAGACATCTTTGTGCCACTGGTAAACTGGCAACACATTCATAAGGCAAGAACAGTAGAGAATGTGAAAACAATGCAAAATACCTTATTGACATGTTACACAAATATAATTTTGTTCAGTATACTTTCTTTGGTTGTACCATATCAAGGAATAATTTTTAAACAAACTAGCTACTTCAGATTAGAGCATATAAGAAAAAAAAGAAAAGGGAGGGTATGTACGAAGAGAGAGAGAGAGAGAGAGAAAGAAGGAAAAGAAGGAGGAGGAGGAGGAGGAGAAGGAGGAGGAGGAGGAGGAGGAGGAGGAGGAGGAGGAAGAGGAGGAAGAGGAGGAGGAGGAAGAGGAGGAAGAGGAGGAAGAGGAGGAGGAAGAGGAAGAGGAAGAGGAAGAGGAAGAGGAAGAGGAAGAAGAAGAAGAAGAAGAAGAAGAAGAAGAAGAAGAAGAAGAAGAAAGAGTATTAAAAAGTATATTCATCATGATCATGTATATTATATCAAATGTATACTAAAACAGGGCCCTATGATCGTCAATTATATGTTGTTCCTATGTTCAAGCAAGATTGTTAATGTAAATATAAACAATTATGCTATATGGACACAATAAAGAAATGAAATGAAATGGAAATGAAATTTGGAAAGAAACATTAAATTGTTTCCACATAGCATGAAAATGGTCTACAAAATTCTTGAATTCATGCAATCCAAGTGGGGTTCATGAAATTGAGAAATTATAGTGATGTAAACATCATCTTAATTGGTGACATGATAGCTAACTTACTCCTTTCCTTTCAACGTAACAGTCTTCAGCTTCCTTATCATCATATCTATACTTTAAGTGTAATTCTAAACACATGATACAAATACAGGGAGAAAGTTTCCATGTTATCAAATAGCCAGAAAAAAATCAATCATTGGAAAAAAATATGTTTAACTATCCTGGGGGTGTTTCACAAAGATCCTAAGTCAAACTTAACTATAAGTTGGACTTAAAAATTATGGAGAGCTATTTGTAGCCTTAAAATTAAATATTTCCAAAAGCAAAAAGTATTTTAGACTTTTCATAAATTCCACATCAAGAACATGAAATCTCCTTGATAATAGAAAATATGAATGATTTGAATCAACATATTATGCCTTTTGAAATAACTTTTAAGAAATATTTTCAATGATGCTAACGGCTTTCCATAATTGTTAGAGTAGGATCTTTGTGGAACACCCCCTGGGTAAGTTGAAAGACAGAACAACAAGGAAAATAAAGAATATATTACCTCTGAATTAGACAAGCTTTCTCCTGGTTCCTCCCATTCATCATCACTATCAACCTCATAGTCAAAGGTATCCTAGAATGAAGATTAATAGAGTGCAGAAAACTTCAAAAATCACATTCACTTAAGACTCATTTACATGTCATGTTGTAAACCAATATTTGAAATCTTGCTTCTCACGATGACTTAAGTGTTTAGTGAAATACGACCCTTTGACATCCGAGGGGGGGGGGGGGGGGGTACATTGTAGATCGGGAGAACAGAAGCAACTTTGCAAGCCAAGGTGATAGTGTGTACTGACAATTCAATCTTCACTACCCTTGTAAGGGGGAAATTAGCCATTCATTTGTCTTTTTCTTCACTGTTTATGTGCCCAGTACCACAATGTATTACTCAACAGGTATTTGTACTGATGAATTCTTTTCACTTCCTCTTTAGAATAAATGTACCATTTAATTTGAGAATCATTACTTCCTGAGAAATCCTTTAAATCCAGGCTGAGATCTCATCTTTTTTAACAATACCTGTACTTGGCACTATGACACTCATCCAAACTCTCTCATTCTATCTATTTTTCTTGTGCGCCTCGGAATAGAATTGTCTAGATAGACGGAGCTATATAAATGCCTATTATTATTATTATTATTGGGGGATATAACGCTACCAATACTAAACACACATGTTATAAAGGGTTTCTATAAATTGAGACCGCAATGGGTGAGAAAAAAAGTATGAAGTTCTGAGATGCACAGTACGATTCTTTGAATAACCAATTCCTTATTGTTTGTGCTGACCAACACTTGTGACAAGCCTGAGATCCTGCCAATTGGCAGTTGTGGCATGTAGAAGCTTAAAGATAAAGTTGAGTTCTGGTCATGCGATTGCATTGTGAAAGAAACGTGGAATCGATCAGGAAAGGTTGATCATGTAGCATACAAGTATTGGTGTGTACTGCAAGGTTCAAGAGTCATCAAAATGATAAGAAATTTGGCCCAGTTTTGGTAAAATTACAAGCACTTTACACAGAAAGATGTAAATAGGATAACACGAACATGTGGCATAAAAATCTGGAGGCATTTGAAGAGCCATGCTTTTCAGTGATTATTTTTTCTCTGATGTTCTTCCACACTTGCATAATAACAATGATAACGCTCACAAATTATTTTCACCTCTCCCCAGAACTCAACCTTCTCTTTAAACTCTTTACGCTTTGCATTAGCACCAAGGGGTCTTATATATCCTCTCACCGAATCCTTCTTGAAGGGAGTGCGTCCTGCAACGACAGCCGTCTCTTTCTGCCACGTCCCGTAGTAGGCAGGCCGATGGTTCTCATGGAACTGCAGCATTTTCATCTTGAGTCCATCAGGTTTCTTGGGTCCTTCGGGCTGCTTCTTCTTCTTCTTCTTGGACGTTGGAACGTCTTCTGGTATGGATGGTGCAGCAACATCCATACTACTGGAACAGTCAGGAAAAAGATGTTCATTTGGAGGATGCAATATAATATTTAATTTTTATATAGCGCTTAATACAAATGTCTCTAAGCGCTTTACAAATATACAATATGTGCCTAATAACATTTTTTGAAATACATGTACTTGGTTGATGAAGATATTTCCTTAAAGAAAATTTGAATATTTCTGTTACATGCAATTTGCTTCTGTAATATATTGACTGCTATGAGGGGCATCGCTGTTTCTATAGGCTCAAGGGGTCATAGCAAGATGTAACGTCCCTGAGAGCCTGTATATAAACAGTTATGCTTCGAATATTAAAGCAGTCCATCTACATGTATCTTTTATATACCAAATGCACAGCACAACAAAATCTACAAAGAATTCTTACCTTATCCATTTCTTGAGTAAAGATTGGTTAAAACATCATAGAAAATCTGAGACACTGTTTGTAAATCTTCGCTAGAAAGTTGCCTGAATGTTACGATCATTCGGGAATCGCACATACACTACACTGTATTGTATCCACACAAAATAGTTCCGCACAAAAAAACTTTTTACACGTAAACCAATGGGGATTTCAGCAAACTTTAACTATGCGGCCCGCTACCCGGGGCAATGGGCATTTTTCTCATTAACTATTGACCGTTACGAGGGCATGGCTAAAATCACGACTCCAATTTCGACCAATCAGATGACTAGATTTATTCAACATACCAAAGAGAGGTACAGGTGTATATAATGCAGAGTTGCCAAACCTTGTGCGACCAAAAAAAGGAATCATGATGGCAAAAAAAGGAATTCATGAAAACGAAACTTACAACCACGCGCAACACTTCCAATGCAAAAATGTTCATTCATCATGCTGTTTATCCATACAAGCAGGTCATTTTTTTGGTGGTTATTTTGGTATTATCGGCATTTCATTTTTTTTGAGAATATTTTTCTCTTCAAGTATGTTTTAAAATTAGTTTTATATTGAATTTGTGATCAAAAATCACAATTTTAGGGCAGTTGTTTGACGTGCCGTAGGTAAAAAAATAAAAAATTATTAAAAAACGTGTTTTATGAAGAAGAAACGTAATACCATAATTTGGAGGAAAAAACAGAGTAATTCCGGCAAAAACGGAATGGTTGGCAGCTCTGATAATGCCAAATAACAGCTGGGAATACAGTTTGATAGGGATCGACCACAATTATTTAGTACATGGAAATAATTCCTTACCTTTCTTGTGCGGCTCTTGCAGGCCCAGGAGTGCGGACATCTTTGCGTGGTTTGAACTTTCCAGATTTCAGCTCATCAAGGTACAAGCTACCACTTGACTAGAATCAGTATGAAAACAAATCAATGGTTAGAATTTCAAAAAGGAAAAAAATAAATAATATGGATTCAATCATTCAAATCAAAATGTCATGTTTTTCTTATCCTTTACAAGATTTCCTGTCTCTCTCAGGTTAATATTTCTTCCTAACCCACAGCAATTCAGCATCATATTTAAGTGACATTGATTTTGTGATCCAGAATTCTAGGAGATAGAGATTTAACATGAGCAGAAAAAACATTGAAAAATTTGGAGTCCATTACTAATGCAGTAAATTGTGCCGTTCATTAATAAGAACAATTTAATTGTACATGATCATCAACGTTTCCTAACTGACAAAGCGGTGTGAAATTTACAGTTATTACTTTTGTGTACAAATAGTCACATTTTTCGTTAAAATTAGGAATTTTCATTCACATTAGTTCATATAATAAACATTTTTTTTTACTACGCACAATGTAAGAGTGGAAAATAAAGAAAAACTGCTGCCAAATTGAGGAGTAAACAGTGATTTGATTTAGACCTCCAGAGTACCGAGTACTGCTATGTGTGAACTGATTACTGTGCGCTGTACAAGTAGCCACTATTATTATTATTATTATTACTCACTGGTGCCTCGAGATGTTTGTTGACCTGCTGCAGGTCCAGATCCTTTGGATCTACTCGTCGGCACGGTGCCAGGACCTGGTCTGACTTGACTTCAAAGGGGGCAAACCACCCCTTGACCTCTGGCTTCTTGACTGGAGCTTGAGCTTGGACGCTGAAGAAGTTTTTGAAGACTTGAGACTGCTTTGATTTCTTTGAAAGCTGGATATGAAATTAAAAAAAGAGAGGTATGAAAATAGAAAATACAAGGAAGAAGTTTTTAAACACTCAACCTTTTTCTGAGGAATAAAAAAATTAAAAGGAAAATGTAACATGAAATAACTGATTAAGTCTAGACATTAGAGAAACTCCTGTATGGTTGAGACTACTGGCTCAGAAAGAGACAAAATATTTCTATGTGCCGTCCATGACTTCTGATGAATTTCAGTGAAAGTATCTGAAACTAACAAGGGCAACACAGCCATATCGGGCCCTAGACTAGGATATTCCTTCAGTGATAACTCCTCCCACTGCTATCTCAATCCTTTTTTTTTAATCCCTGATATAAATCTGACCATAAGTTTTACAAGAGCCTGCTGCACACTGACATTATAGGTATCGATGTGCCAGGTTGGGAACATAAATATTAGTGCTGTAACATTACGGATATCTCCAATTCCGTTTAACCGCCAGTCAAAACCGGACGGTTTTCGGTTAAACGATTTATTTATAAAAAAATTAAAAAAAAAAAAAAAAAAAAACGATTTTTTTTTTTTTTTTTTTTTTTTTTTTTTTTTTTTTTTTTTTTTTTTTTTTTTTTTTTTTTTTTTTTTTTTTTTTTTTTTTTTTTTTTTTTAACTTTTTTTAAAACTTTTTTTTTTCTTCACCGACTCTGTCGGCAGCAAGCCAGGTCCGTGTGAAAAAGCGGGAAGGAATTTCATTTGTGCTTGTGAACTTGTCATAAATAATAGTAACAATGTCGATTTTAGAGGAATGTGTAAGATCATTAATGTAAAGTATAGAGGACCTAGGATAGAACCTTGTGGTAGGCCATGTGTTCAAGTTGGATGAATTATTATTATAAATTACATATTGAGATCTATTACAAAGATTACTTTCAAACCAAGATGACAGACAAATTGGAGTGTTGTTCTAGTTTCAGAGTGGTGAGTCAACACACAGATTACTGAGCTGGGAGACATTGCCAGGCATAGTGCCAGGTGTAGGGGCATAAATCGAAACTTTAAAAAAAAAAAAAAAAAAAAAAAAAAAAAAAAAAAAAAAAAAATTAAAAAAAAAAAAAAAAAAAAACGGGTAAACGAAACCGTCCAATTGAAAACGGAATCCGCCATGGGCGGTCGGATACCGGACGGTTAAACGTTTGACTACAGCACTAATAAATATTTCAATAATTCATCCTATAACTAGAAGAGAAAATCACAGGAGCTTTATTTTGCTTGTACCTTGCCATCCATCAACTAAAATCACAGAAATTGTATACATAGTTCTTGGGGCTCACCCAAACTATAGATTGGTACGACATGCAGCAATTAAGTGGCACATTGGCACTTTGGGGATTGAACAAATTAATACATCGATTACATCTAGTGAAATCATAAAAACATGCCTACCTCAGCGGCTTCCTTCTGTTTTTTCTCTTCTTCTTGCTTGATGCGCTCCTCTTGCTTCTTCTTTTTCTCCTCCTGCTTGGCTCTGTGAGAAAATTAGGGAAAAGAATATCATGTTTTTAACTGTAAGTGTACATGTATGTAATACTTCTATTCAATGCCTCAAACAAAGAGTCATACCTTAAGTATGCTAGTTTGACAAGTTCGCTCATACTTTCTTATCCCTGCTGCACTACTTTTTGACACTTGCCCAAAACAATCAAAATGAAAGGAGAAACAGCATATGACATGGGTTAGTCATAATCGCTAATTAATCATGCACAGTTTAATACACGATGTACATGCATGTATGCAGAAAGCAAAGTTGTTAAAACTCACTCTATCTCCTCTAGCTTTTTCAGGCGCTCTTCCTCCTTGGCTTTCTTCTTCTCTATTCTCTCCTGCTCCTCTTTCTCCTTCTTCAGCTGCTTCTCCGTCTCCTTCTTCTTCTTCTCCTCTGCCTTCTCTTTCCTCTGAGCTTCTTTCTCCTCTTCCTTGGCTTGCTTTTGCTCCAGCTTCTGCCGTTTCTTCATCTCGTTATCCTCCTCCAATTTGCGTTTCCTATCCTCACGGAGCTTCTGCTTTTCCTCCTTCTTTTCCTCTTGTTCCTTGATCCTCTGGAGGGCCTTGGCCGACATTGGTGTCTAGGAGAAGAAAGAGGACACAAAAATGACCAAGATGGGTAAGGGAAGGCACTTGATAATCTCAGGACCATCATTACTTTATTTTTGTTTTACAGGGATTCACACAACCGGGGCTTCAGGGGCAAATTACCTCCCAAATTTAAACAAGCCCCATATCTTAAAAACCACTATCAAATGATACAGCTTGATTTCCTGACATGGAAATTCGGTTTGGGGTTCTGCAAAATATTTCATCAATTCTCTCGAAAATTTGGGCATGTTTACAAATCTGTCGAGCAAGAGTTGCATTGATACTTTTACCAAAGTAAGAAAATGCAAACTTCGGACAGTTAACACTGCTTTACCAACAAAACACAGAGTGCTTTCTGCTACTGTTGAAGTGTCTCATTAGTAAAGCATCACAGGAACCTGTATGTGCACTGTAAAGACTGCCTACCTAGTGCCTGTAAAGACTGCCTACATGTGCATGTATCTTGTCACATGTAAGCCATCTATATAGACAGGTTTCACTACATTTTATGGCTGACTACAATCTCAGAGATGCCAACTTTTGGAAATCAGAAATAGGGAGGATTTGTAATCGACACCAATTAATGTGCGCGTAGCGCACATCTCGAGCGCGTAGCGCCCGACACATGCGGCCGGGGTCCAGGGCCCGCCTTAGGGCCCTGGAAGCTCTGGGGTTCTAGATGCTCTCTGGTGCAATCTGAGCCTTATTTTGGAGCATTTTACATGTGTATTTAGTTAAATAATTCCCCCTTTTTTTTTAAATAACATAAAAATTGTACAAAATGCATGATGAATTACTTTCAGACTTCCGATTACACAGGTACTTGATACTGTATTCGGTCTTATACTTCCGAGACCATTTCCTGGTCTTATTTTGCTGATTTTCCGCCATTTGGATTCTGTGGCAATATCCACGCATTGGTTACGGCGATCCATATGCTGAAACAATCTTTCGCTACTCTTAATTTGTCTTTTAACATAGTGGAATTATTACATGCTTAAGTTAGCAGATGATATTTCTCTTTCAATTCACAGATATATATACTGATAAGCGCCCTCCAAAAAAAATCATAATAAAAAAAAAAAAAAAAAAAAAAAAAAAAAAAAAAAAAAAATCATTTTTTTTTTTTTTTTTTTTTTTAATAAATCGGGAGGATAAGGATGGTGATCGTAAGGTCGGGAGTTGGGGTGAATTATCGGGAGCCTCCCGATAAAATCGGGAGGGTTGGCATCTCTGCAATCTATATTTACCTGCTTGATAGGCTTCAAGGCATTTGATGGGGTAACAGGTTGTGGGGGCATTTTAGTGGACTCCTTTTCCTCCTCTTTCAAGACTTTCTCAACAGCCTCCATCAATATGTCTGTGTTATCCTTCTCAGAACTGCTGCTATGGTTACCACCCTCCTTACAGCTTTCCTCATCCGAAGAGGCTTCCTCAAGGGAAGATATTGAAGACACACTGGTATTAATGGCTGTATCATCCTCTTGTGGTACTTCAGGGGTCTTGGTGCTGGTATTGGTAGGACTTTCAGTGGGACTCTCTCGTTTCCTCTTTTCAGCCTTGCTCTTCTTGGTCGCAGATTTGGGAGGTTCAAAGTCGTCATCATCCTCCATTTCATCATCGGCATCAGTGAGGTCGATGATGGCCGAGGTCGAGACATGAGGCTGCTGTGTACTCTGCACAAAACAATCCAAGGATGCAGACTTGGGGATCTTTTTGGAAGATGCAGCAGTCGAGGTGCAATCACTGCTTGCCACGGTTACCGTGGAATCGCATTCCTCCTTCTCCGAGGGCTTGGTGTCCTCCGAGCTGGAACTGACCTCTGGTTCAGGAGGAGCACAGGGTTTACCTGCTACCTCACTGCTGAAGCCTATCTTCCGCGCCTTCATTGTACCGGGCTTCTTCCCCTGTGGTGTGTCGGCTTTCTTGAGAGGAGTTGTATTTTTATCGACATGTTTCGCTTTTCCTGAGCCAGACTTTTCTGCCAACTTGGACTTCTTGGTGATTTGAGGTGATGGAGTTGAAGAAAGATTTGGCTTATTTGTGAGGGCTAAGAATGGAAGCCGTGCTGTAAAACAGAGAAATAATGAAACATTTGATTTTGACCTTCTTTTTCTTTACATTATAAGGATAACTTGTATTCAAAAGAGCAACAAATCAAATGAATAAAAATCATTAAATAGATTTCTAGACACATCTCTCTACGCTGAAGACTTTTTGTGATGCCTCCTGTTACTAGATCTAGAGCCAGGGTCTAGTTAAATCTAACTCTGCACTTTTATTGCAAGCCTTTAAACAAAATAAAGGTCCCTGACATGACAATAGAGTCTTCCAAGGCCAAGGCAAGTAGAAAAGAGTCTCCAAAAATAGCAAAATATTATTGGTTGTGTACCTCCCAATTAATGGTACATTAAACAAAATCACATAGTTCACTCAATTTTAAGGGGAAAGAGACGAAATGTAAGGAATTTAAACTGAAAAGGGTAGACTGACCTTGCTTCATTCGCTTGGCTGGTGGACTGATGATCTCTGCGTTGTTTACGTCAGTCATGGTTCCTGTCATAAAATGAAGCAAAACAAAGATTGACTACCGGTATTAAAAGAAGCATGACAAGTTCAGGTGTTAGTCAAAACAAACAAAATAAGAAAATAAAAAAGCTTGTATTTTAGCATTCCCATTGATTGGGGTGTATGAAAGTTGGCCAAACCTGTCAGCTGTTTTGATGCTGAATCGTTTTGATGCTGAATCAGTACAAAAATGGAAATGATATTCAAGCACGAGCACTTTACAAGTAACTGTACATGTACTACAATGTGACCCCATTAGCATATTGAGATAAATTTGATTTCATACTAAAGGAGTAGGGTCTAACTTTTGGTGCGAAGGAGAGACGGTATGTTTAATCCCTTACTTAAGAAAACTAAAAAAGAATGTGTCTGATATGACATCTCAGTAGGTTCAAGAGCTAATCACCTTAGTGCTGGGAAGTTACAGAGAAAAGCCTGGACTGGAAACCCGACCAGAAATTTTAAATATTTTTTTTTGGTACCCACAACCGGACCAGAAAAGAAACTGCAAAAAACAGGAATATCCAACAAGTCTTTTCTATAAATCTAGGTCACTTTCCATGCCTTTATTTGCTCTGTCAACACCGTTTCTAATGTACTTAGAACCTAAAGTATGCGCCCTTAAAAGAAAACCTTTAACCGTTTCACTTGCATTCATTAATATCCAAGATGGCCAGACCTAAGTACGATCACCATGATTCATGTTAATCGATTAACTAACAACTGATTCAGTTGTTCTTCAATTCTTTGCACTACAGACTTTAGGAAGATCTGAACTCTGATAAGGGCATCTAGGCCATTTTAATAAAAAAGTTTAGCGTCCTGCCTTTTTGAAAAATAGGAAGAAGGAGGCCCTTTTTTTTCTTTTCAAAATGGCCGCTCGGTACATTTTCTCTGAAGTCCAGCCAGTCGGGCTATTTTTCGAGATTGCCGTCAGCATTTTTGTTTTTGTTTGTTTTTTAATTCAGAAAAAATCATTTTACTTTTTTTAGCAGTAGAAGTCTGTTTTTCATTATAAAAAAAAAAAAGCAGACGGCCTCAAAAAAAGGAAGCGGGTGAAGACGCTAAAACTTTTTTTTTTAATGAAAAAACATGAAAACACAGGTCTAGATCTAGATCTACTGTTAAAATGATCTTTTCCTGCAGTTCAAACAAAAACAAAAAAAAATGCTGGCAGCCATCTTGAAAAATAGCTCGACAGTCAGCGAAAATGTACCGAGCGACCTATTTCTTAGGCAGGATGCTAAACATGTTTTTTTTTTTATTTGGCCTAAACTAGAGTACAGTAGTACTAGTAGATCTAGACCTAGATCTACTACTAGTCTAAGACGAAGGGGCGAGGGCTCCAACCTTCTTCAGATATAATAGTAATACCACAGTAAACGGCCACAAAAAACAAAAAAATAACCCTAGGTCCCTAGTTCGTCTACTTTTATGGGTTGTACGTCTTCCCCAGGATTTATCGCTCATTTTTATGTGAAAGTGTTGTCTGTTCAAAGTCAATGTAAAATGCATCAAGAAAAACATCGCGGAATCCATTTTTCACATCACCAACACGCATCGAAAATATGAAACGTCTGCGAAAATGCGGACGATCCTTATTTTTTAGGACGAATCAGTCCGCGTTTATGAAAGACGATCCTCATTTACGCAGACGATTCTTATTCTTGTTGTACCACTACCACTACCAGTGCCCCTAGTGGCCTAGGCCTAGCTATCATAGTCTACTGATCACATTCAACAGTTTAACGACTCGGGTCGAAATGGCGTAAATTATTCACTCCTGAATTAGTTTAGGCCTAGTGTCTAGTGAATAACAAACGCCTATATCAGTGGCAGTGCAGTAGTGGACTTCGTACACTAGCATAACTAGATCTAGGCCTACAGCCTACACACTAGGCCTACAGCCTAGATTCTAGATCTAGGCTAGGGTCTACTCTAGATCTTAGCTCAGGTAACCAAAACAACAATTCACTCTAGACTAGATCTAGGGTCTTAGATCTAGATCTATATTCACAAACATGACAAATCGGCGATCAAATAAACATTATTTATCATTGCTAATTTGTTGTGTTAATCATGATGATTCATGATGGGATTGAATGATTTCATAATCACGGTCACGATTGCATCGATTGTCAATAAAATTTGAGTCAATTCAACATGTTCGACAACTTTTCACTTTTTAATTTTAATAATGAATGTGCCGTTTCACTGATAAAATCATTCGAGCCACGTCTCAGTCCACTAGACCTACCTGATTTTAGAGATCTTTTCTTTGAATCCACTTCGAGAATATCAACATCACCAATCATACTCAGTCAAGTGCACTGACTCTCCCTATCTCTACAACTGCAGCTCAGCAGAATTCATTTATGTGTGTACGTTATGTACATACAACACGTATTCGCTTCCCGCAACTTGAAGTTGGCGGGAGATTTTCTCCATCACGGGCACCGAAGGTACTATGAACCAAGCGATTCAATTGGAGAAATTAAGTAAATATACAAATCATAGTCCAATCAGTACTCTCTTTAGAAAGCGATTGAGTAAAAACTACAAGAGCTTCTAGTGGTCAGTTTTATGAATATAATTGACTATTAACCAATGAGAGAGTACTTTACATAGATCATTCACTTTAGTCAGTTATCGATGGCTATCGATCCTTGAGAATACGGTATCGTTTAAACAGAGGACGTACGTGGGAGATCGAGAGCGAGAGTCGAGTGCGTTCATTGACACTACACGAAAATCTTGATTATACATGTCCCATATGCGCATATTTACGTTTCTAATGAGAAGTTAGAATTGGGACGTCTACGCCCACAACTTTAAGACCATCTAAGTGTCCATAAAATATCGAAGATGTCGTTTGCCGGATTCAAGAAGCAGCTTAACAAAGCTAATCAGGTAAGATTTACTCATTCAAAACTTATTTTATTATTAACATGGCGAAATACTCATGGATATGGTGAAAAAAGGAGGAGATTTTGACAGATCTCCGGGTCAGATGTCGTGCATGATCAATTCTTAATCGCCGGGCTCGCGGCCTGAGTAGGGGAGTGTGGCCGCTGTGGATCGTTGTAATGAATGGGCCTGGATGTGGATGGATCACCATGTAATAAGTATCTTAGAGCTAAATTAATTAAGTCTAATTATGAATATGAGTTGAGTCATTAGACTACTTTTCTTCTATTTTCTTATTCTTAATTAAATAATTTAATTGATCCTGATTCTTTTTCTTATTCTTAATCAGTTAATCATGACATTAATTTGTTTTAAAAATGTTAGTAGATCTAGGCCTAGATCTAGATCTAACTAATTTGTGAGATGACAAGTCGATAGCCAAGAGGTTACACTTGACTGTAGGGGCGCTGGTCCGAGAATAAGCACCGTTCCCATAAACAAGGATATCCTCGTAAACGCGGACAAATTGCATCTTAAAAAATAAAGATCGTCCGCACGTTGGTGATGCGGAAAACGGTTTATGCGGACGATCCTTATTCTCGGACCAGCGCCCCTAATGCTCAGACTTGGTCTCAGAGTTAGATTTATAGAAGCCGACTCAAGCCACTTGACTTGTGTCCAACTGTCCATGGTGTGTCCTTGTGACTGTCGGCAAGATCATATTCATCATTTTTCGGGATGGACACAAAACAAAAGATGGACAGAAATAATGGTCTTGTATGTGGAATTTAAAACTGGCATTTGTCAACCTTCCCCATAAGGCCATACACATAAGGTAACCCTTTCCGCCCTCTTAAGCCAATTTTTGCTGGAATACAATGTATGATATTGCCCTTGTTTTTTCTTTAAATCTAGACTTGATTTAGATAAAAATCATGATTGGATAAATCAGCTGGAAACTCTTGTACGCAAATTAAGGACTTGCTGTTTTCATGACTTTTTCTTCAGTTGTGGCACATTCCTTTCACTCTCACGGCACACACCTTTCCTCGGTTCTCGGCGTTGTGGGAATCACCCAGTCAAGATGCCCGCTTTAGAAAAAAACATTTGAAAGACTTTTTTTATTGGTAAAATTTCCCAAAACATGAATAATTATTAAGATGAAGAGCCAGGCCCATACTCAGCCTCAGGATCATGTTTGTCTATGACCAAGAAATTGAAACTTTCATTTATGATTTGATATACAGTAGTTGATTTAAAGTGACTCTGTAACATTGTTGAAGGTTGATGAAAAAAATTGCTTAATTTTTGTACAAAATGTATTCTACTGTACTTACCCTCTGACATGCAAAAAATCCTGAAAAAATTCTCAAACCACGAAGATATCTATGGTTTTCTTTGAAGGTGTCACTGTGCAACACCCTCTATTTAAACATTGATTAACAGTAAATTTTCCCAACCGTTTTTCCATGAAAAAAAGACATAAAACAGGCTGGCAAAAATCTTTAAAAATGTCTGAAGTGGTACATGTACATGTATGTAGAGCCAATTCATTGCCTTACGATTTACATTCACCTAAAATGTAATTAAATTGTAATAATATAGTTGGGAGAATTAAGGATTAGATCAGACCAGTTTTTCCCAATTTGTATCATTAATAATGGTCCGTTTTCACTCAAATTTTCAGATTATCTTTAATTGTAGATCTAATGTAGCATTGAAGTCACTACCTTAGCACCATTTTCTCTCATCTGAACAATGTTACCAAGTCCCTTAGTTTAAAGGGAAATCCTAGCTTGTTAGTCAACGACTCTAAAAGAACCAAAAATATAAAAAATAAAACTGCTCTATAAAGAGAAGGCAGAAAAGTCAGAGAAACAAACTGGTGAAAGTATGAATGAAATTGAAGAAATAAAAAATAAATAAGTTGTAATCACAATACACATGTCACATGGGCACTTCAAATTGGCTGAAATCACAGTGTAACTGTTAGTCAGTATTACCGTGACAAAGGGCCAGCCAACTTTTCCATCTGTTTGAACACATAAAATTACCGAAATGTCAATTTTACAAAATGTGTGAGTCATGATTTTTTTTTCTCTTTACAAAAGCTTGACTCACAATATGTTTTGAGTTGTATCTCCAAGGGGAGCAGGATAAATAAGAGAAAAGCAGAATTTCATAATATTTAATACACAACAAAGTTGAGTTATCCATGAATATGTACCAAATTGGCAATTTGCGTTCCACATAGATTTAGTGATCTCATATTTCAAACTTTCGACATTACGTTTCTCTTATTTTTCCGCCTTTATACAAATGAAATTAATGCAAGGGTTGGATTGCCATTCAAAATTGTCAAAAGTGAAAATACTGAAAAATAATGGTTTAATAACCCAATGCAAGCACATCTTGACAAGTGTTTTGACTACAGTAGTACAGTTTGAGTGGATGTTGCAAGGAAGACCCAGCTGATTGATTGTATTACCATGGGGATTCATCCATTTTTAGAAGGGGTACATGTACAGTGTACATGTATTTCAGATTCAAGAAGTGAGAAACCATGACTACCGGTAATCATTGGCTGTAAATTGTAAAAATTTAGAAGGGCACAGTAGCAAGTATAATTTTGTTTTAGAAAGTCTGATTCAGATATTGTGTAAAATAATTATGCTATAGTAATTTTTGTATTTTCATGCCACTCACTTCTAGACATGATAGTCATCTCATTTTCATTAAAAATTGGTGTTGTGTCCTTCCCCAAGTATGACTCATTAATAAATCATCCGTAAATATTGTATCTGTCACCTCCGTAGTGTAAAAAAAAGATTGAAAGACGTTTCTTGGAGATAAAACTATAATGAAATATGTTCGATTAAGTGAAGTACAGTTAACTTGAAGCTAAAATGATCCCATCTCCTTTTTTCCCAACCTTCAGGCAAATAATGACAATCTCTTACATTTACAATTCCTCAACAATTTGTAGAGCCGCTCAGGTTTTTTCCTTTTTTTTTGTTAAACAATTTTTATTTTCTTCTCCTCTTGGGTTATTATTTTGTCAGACTTTTATTTATCAGCAATAAATGTAAACAAATGAAATGCCAACTGAATTAACAGCACCCATGTCAAGCTTGAACACTGATTCTTTTCCGTCATATTGTAAAGTGTTAACTGTTCGTTATTCTCTACAAATTACAATGTTTAGGGAAGATGGTAATTGCGGTTGATTGTTTCCATAATCCGACAGAAAACTGACAATAGCTTGGCAGCAGCACCAGATATTTTAAAGCACAAATGAACTAATCCAGCCCCTGCTGTCTTTGCAGATTCTCTTTCGTTATTATTCTTTATAGTCAACTTGCACTTTAATTTTTGTTTTCTCAATCACGTTTCGAGGTAACTGTTATCCCTCAATAATTCCCAATATCTGCTATATCCTGTGACTCAATAAAGCTTGTACCCTAGGTGCCAAGAGTATGAGTGTGCTGAACTTGTAAAGTAACGAGTTTGCTATGATCTAATTCAGTCTTCCCCTGCACATTCTTGTCTACTTCGAAACAGTTAAGAGTTGTTCGTTTTGCATTCTACCTGTACACCGCAGATGTTGGGCATCTGGTTCAGAATACTGTCGCTTTGTCGTTGAAATTGTCCAATTTCAAGGGAATCACTCTGCAAGTGTTTGTTTTTGTTTTGTTTTCAACGTTCTTCTCGGGAAGTAAATATTCAAGAGAAACATTGAGAAGTTTTTTCTGCATAGTGTGGCATGTCATTTAAACTAAACATGAAGAAAACGTTCAGCAAAGCGAATCAGGTGAGTGTGCTGACTTCATTTTGTTTTAAAAAAACTTTTCTGCAGATTACCATACCATACTACAACTACAGACCTGTACAAGTAGGCCTACAGGTACATGTACATGACTCTACAAGTAATTTGTACTTGATACCGTTTTGTTTTTCCTTTCTTCATTAATATGTTGCATACACATGTACATCATACAGCGCCTATAATTTGTCGGCTGTCCTTATTAGTATAAAGAAGGCTGTTTCTATCTTGGAGAACACATATCGTACATGTACATGTACCTATGTGAAAAAGCTCTTTAATTCTTAGGGACAACCAACAAGTTGCCATACAGTGTATATGCACATTAATGCATTTTAAAAAAGCAACAAAAATACTTTAAAGTTTTAAAATCCCATAAAGAATGATCTGATTTACAATAGTTTTAATAAACAATCATAATACTGGTATTCCACACTCTGTAATCCCCAAGGGTTAGGGACAGTAGCAATTTATATTGTGCTATGATTTTATGCGTGTTTGTTTTCACGGATTGTTGTTATTGGTGACATCAAATGAGGGAGTGCATTCATTTGCAAATGTTCAATTTAACATGTACATGTAGCCTATATTATGTTGCTGCACAAACATGAATATCATAAATTGCAAGTCATCATTGTGTAATTATTCTAATGGTGCATTGTTCAATATTTGGCAATCTCAAGAAAGTGCAGACACGCCTATGGACCATGATTGTGCATTTGAAGTGCCCTACATGTACGTATTGGTATGACAGTCATTCAAATCACTCAAGCATGCGTGTCACTGTCATTCAACTGATTCAAGTGTGTGTGTACAATGAAAACAAGTATTGTTTGGGTGAGAGGCCTTTTGTACATGTATGCTATATGCCTACCGGTAGTTGGAAAGTAAAACAAAAGTACAGATGAAATTACAAATAATAGGAGTAGTGGTAGTAAAATGTACTCAGTAGAATCCAGTGACCAGTACTGTATCAACAATATCATAATGATACAGTTACTGTATCGTCAATAATATGAAGCTTTCCTTATAACCAAGCAGAGCTCTGAACTGAATTTTTTTTCTATTTAAAGCTTATCAACAGACAGGTGGCTATCTCATCAACTCAGCTCTCAAATAACATAAAAAATAGAGGATCATGGGGGACCAACAGGCACCGATTAGGGAAGTTTTCTATAAAGAGGGAGCAAGTACATTGTAGCTACAAGTAGGACAGTGGGGCTTTAAAGGGTAAACATTTCAAGCATTACATGTACGTGGCAGCAGTGCTGTTGAGGTGATTAAACATAGACAATAAACTTTACGTGCCTTTACTGATACGGTTCAAAGCACTGTTGACTGTTCTACTACAATGTTGTACATGTCTGTTAATCATTGTACATGAACGACATACAGTCCCGCCCCCCCCCCCCCCCCCCCCCCCCCCCCCCCCCCCCCCCGGTCAGTGCTATTTAGGGTACACATACATACATGTTCCCTCCTTTTGAAAACACCCCCTAAGTCCGGTGTGTAAAGTCAATACGGGCCAGATTTTTGTGTACTACGATCCGGACTTTGGTGCGTGAAAAGTACCCCTTTACCGGACATTTTGGGAACACGCATGGTATCCCTCCGTTCACGGAGTGGGGGGCCGGGCATACAGTACATGTAACAATGTCCTGGAAGATGCACCTCCCTTGGGAATGCTACATGTACCTGTGTGATAGACAACAATGACATTCTATTTTTCAGCTTGAAAACTCTTAGAAGCTGGGAATTTATTGTCTGTTGAGAGCCAGAAGTGTGTTGACTGAGTTTGTGTAAACTCTGTGTTACATGAGTTAATGCCTTTGTAGCTCCAAATACCAGTGGACAATATTTAGTGATAACTATATTAGACCTACAACTATACGAAACATTTACAACTGTACATGTTCATGTATTAAATCAAGAGGGAAAACTGAAATATGCCTCAACTTCTCAAAAGTCTAAAGAATGAACCTGTTCCGAACAGCAGTATTTCCATTCATGGACTGTACAAGCTCTGAAGCTACAAATCTGTCTCCCAGGGCAGTATTCTGACACTGACAACCAATGGATGCTATATGTTTGGTTTTTTTAATGTATGACTGATGAGAGGTATGTTAATTGGCATAAGCCATAACATATCTTGATTATTAAGACAAGTAAGCCTAATTGGTTTATGTCTGCATGTAAGGATGATAGTCCATGATCTACATATACCGGTACTTGACTGTATGTTCGTACCTGTATGTACATGTGTCTTCTTTGGAGATACTGTAAATGTAGACATGTGTAAATTATTTTGCTGTTGTTACATTGTATGTTTGCAATTGCATTATTGCATTTTTGCATCAAGAATTTGAAAATGTGAAATTTTAAAATCTC
The DNA here is from genome assembly GCA_035222895.1 of Strongylocentrotus droebachiensis. Lineage (NCBI taxonomy): Eukaryota > Metazoa > Echinodermata > Echinoidea > Camarodonta > Strongylocentrotidae > Strongylocentrotus > Strongylocentrotus droebachiensis. Next base: position 54,703 of record JAVYIG010000891.1, read on the forward strand.
CATTTCAAGAGCTTGTTTGAAATTGATTTCATATTTGTATTTCTTGGCATTGTCGAACAACCACATCCCCCACCCCCTCCCCATACAAATTAGAGATATGGGTCCATGCAAGAAAACCCCTTCACCTATTGTGAGCATGCAAGTACCGTCATCCTTGCAAAGTCATACAATGTCTTGGCAAACCATGTCTTGAAGGAGAAGATTTTGCCAATTGAGTTATCATTCCCATTGTGTGCAATTACCTACATGTACAGTACATGTAACGTGTACAGTACATGTAATCATGTCATTTCTTTTCACTGATCCATTTCCTTGATGAGAGGCAATTTAAAAACGAGAATACATGTTGTGGGTGCACACAATTTGACTGTAATTGATGTTGATCAGAAAGGAAGTTGTAACATGTACAATGTACATGTTCACTGCAATTTTGGGCTAAATTTAAGGGAGTGTAGTATTCTGATAATTTTGTCTTGAATTGGCGAATGAAAACTCTGATGCTGTTTTTTCCATTTGTTGGTTTAATAGTGATTACTGTACATGTATGCTATTATTGCTATACATAGCATGATTTTATCATGCCAGCTGCCCCAAATTTAAGAAATCTCACATGCATGTAATGTTTAACCAGACCATGTCGACAGCATTGAGCAAACATACATGTTCATGTACATGTACATAATTATGTTTGATTCGAATTCACTAATGAGAATTATGCAACATGCACTTAGCTTTATAGAACGCAGCCCCCTACTTTCTATGAGAATATGGTGTACAAAATGTAAATACAACTGTTTATACATGTATGTACAGTGTATTCTGGTCAGTCCGTTACGACCAGACTGTACAACCAGACATCTCTGGCACAACCAAAGAGTCATTAGGCTTCCTATCCACCTTTTCTTCCAATCCTTCCAATCCTTCCATGATCACTATTCCCCCCCCCCCCCCCCACTCCTCTTCATGTTCTCTTTGTTAGTTTATTTTTAATATTTTTTTAATGTATTATTTGCTTGCCTGTGTATCTTGCCCTTAATTCTGTTCCTCCCCTTCCTCACCCCTTCTCTAATTAAATATTCCACCAAAGCCATGGTAAATAGTTTTTAATGTTTGTACAAGTATGACATGTACAAACATCAACAGACATCGAAAGTTCGAAACTTAAAGTTATTTCACAAAAAATACTTTTTTTTTCATTTTTCTTTCTTTCTTTTCTCCAGTTTATGAGCGAAAAGATAGCAGGTGCTGAGAAGACAGAGTACGATGAAGAATTTGTAGACTTGGAGAAGGTGAGTTGGTTACATCCGAGTTTGGAATATTGATTTGCAGTATTTGTAGTACTTTTTTTTTCTTCAGATAAGTACAAACTAAACATGAAACCATAACTAATCAGTCCTGTTTCCTGATGTTTGTTTTTTGCACAAAACTTAAATTTCAAGGTGTAACTGTGTATTGCCTGTTTAAATATATCTTCTGTCTGAATATGACATAGAAATTTGTGACAGAGTTCATCAAACTACAGGCATGTTTCACAGGTAGAGTTCGCTTTTTGTCAACCAAGGGGTTCAAATTTCAAACCCAATAAAATGTTTTTTTTATATGTCTTCTCTCGGAATTCAGGATGTAAATTTTTAGGAAAATTTGGTTCCGGTACTTAATCTTTTGTCCTTCACTTCATTTTTTATCTATTACACACTATTTAACTATACACTGTAGGCCTGTCATCATCAGCTCGAGATTGCCAAATATCCCGCTATTTGAACTATCCCAATCGCATAATTTGCATCTATATCAGCCCGAAGTTGCAATTAGCGGGATATTTAGTCAAGATAATCATCCAAAGATATCTTGGGCTAGTTTGCAAAATATCCCGCTATTTGTCCGGTGAGTCTTCACCAGCCCAAAGACTCGCACTATGCGCGAACGCTTAGCAAAATATCTCGAGCTAATTTCTTGAGTTCGAGTTTCGAGGTCGAGTCTCGAGCTGATGAGGACACGATTTGTAACCTTGGGATCATTTTCCCAAATCAGAAATAGCGGGCTACATGTATTTGGCAACCTCGAGCTGATGAAGACAGACCTTATGATACACCAGTACATCGGAATAAACGAATTAATCCGGCAAAGTACCAGTACCTATAAGGTCACCCTCCCTATTGTATCAATAGCATTGTGGACTATCACATATATTAGCTCATAATACAATCAGGAAATGAAGAGGATATCTGCGTTTGAGTAAAGGAAATTACAAGGAAGTGTATTGTGCTCCCTGAAGAATTTAATTGCTTTGGTAGATATACCGAATGGTTGATTTTTGATAGATTGTTCAAGTGGTATACGTGTCGGTGCACATGAATGTGTATGTAAGCACTGTTGGCCTATTTTATTGCACAGTATATGGTTTACGATGTAATTATGTATGGCCTATGTACATGTACATACAGTCTGTTGAATATTCATGTAAAAAATGCAATAAACCAATGAATGGCAGCGTGATAAAAACATGTAGATAAAACATACAGTGTAAATGTAATCTATGACAGAGGCTGTCAGCAGTAGTCATAGTTTCATTAGTACCTGTACATGTGGATTCCCATTCTCTCCTGAATAATTAGTGAGCAAATATACAGTTAAGTACATGTACATGTACATGTATGTCTTTAACCAAGAGCCAAGAAGATACAGTTCATGTATTAATTTTATGCAGGGACTTCCAACACATGACCTTCACATATACACTTGACTGTGACATCTCTAGTCTCATTTTCTTCTTTCTTTCCATGAACTTATGCAACTAATACATGTATATGAAAACGGAAGGGAAAAAAAATGTTACGTAGCCTAAGTAATTGCATACTGATTACTTAATGTAACTTGTAATAATGACAACAAGTATTGTTTTTATCAATATAAGAGCCTTTTTTTTTGTTTAAAGGAAAACAAAGAATACACCCTTTCAGTTAATCATCATCCTGTTGACCAGCATGAGCGTTAAAAGGAGTTTCGAAAAGTTTATAGAAGACTTTTTTGTCACACAATATAAACATGTAGGCTGATATGTTTATGACAAGCCTTATCCAAGCTTAAAGATGAAGTTGAGTTCTGGTCATGCGATTGCATTGTGGAAGAAACGGTGTGGAATCGACCAGAAAAGGTTGATCATCTAGCAGATAAGAATTTGTGTGTATTGCAAGGTTCTGTTATCATCAAAATGATAAGAAATTGGCCAAGTCTTGGTAAAGTTACAAACACTGTACACAGAAAGATGTATATGGGACTACACGAACACGTGGCGTAAAAAACCTACCCCCCGAGTTTTACGATGTACATGCAGGGAAAAAATTAATATTTATGTTTCGGGGGCTACTTTTCAAGCTTGCCTGCATGAAAATGACATTCTAAAATTTGTTTTGCATTGAACTCTATGCAAATTTTAAGGGGCTCTTTTCTGATTTTCGGGGGCTATTTTGGGCATTTCGGGGGCTAATTCGCCCCGAGCCCCCGTGTATTTTTTTCACTGGTACATGACATATTTAGAATATGAAGGCATTTGAAGAGCCATGCTTTTCAGGGAACATGTCTTATCTGATGTTCTTCCACACTTGCATAATAAGAATGATAACGCTCACAAATTATTTTTCACCTCTTCCCAGAACTCAACCTTCTCTTTAAATGTACACTGTATGTACATGTACATGTTTGTAATGTACACCTGTACTTCCTTATTACCATTCAAAACAAAATCCAAAGATCTTTTAAAAACCAATACTATGAAATTTAAAAATTGCAAAGTCCAATGTTCAACCTATAAAAGAAGCTACACTTTATATACGGTTTGAAATTACGTGATCCATGAAGTAGCAGAATTGTCGTGACCCTCCGCCGCGAGATATTACTCATCCGATGTTCCTTCCGCGGTAGTACCTGAAATGGATTAACATGATATCCTTATCTGATCACCTTCTAGGAAGGAAATACCTTATTGTGGTAAAGCATGCTGTGTTGAGTGGTGATATATGTTACAAACTATACACCTATTAACATGATCAAGTCGTAGTGAATTCTGAAAGGGGTTTACAAAAGCTTATAAAGGCTACCATACAAATTATTCATACAATGTAAAATGCTAAGTTGAAATTAATTCAGAATTTGGGGTGCTTTAACTCTTAAGCTGCCACCCATACAATGCACCCAGTGCCACAGTGCTAATCTCTATTGTGCCAGCAACAAAGCCCAGGCTGCGTGCCAAGTTAATTTTAGGGTTGGTTCAAGTGCGTGTTTTTAAAATCTTTACTATGTTTGATCCACTATAACTTCTCATTCGTATGTTGTATAAACAAACATTGTACATGAGAGTTGTAGGAAATTTCACCCTTTTTCCATTGATACCAATATCATTTCATGAATTTGTAATTTTGCTGAAGTAAATAAGCACTATCAGTGAGTTGTCGAACCAATCCAATGCGATGGGGAGGCATAATGATGATATATGATATCAAAAACAAATCTCTAAATTACTCGAGAAAATCCAATCTGACTGTTGTATACAAAGACGCGTAATCCAAAGCCGATAATCTGATGCACGCGACGGTACTTTCAATAGCGCTGCAAAAGCACTCAACACGGTGCAATGGGCATGAACAATAACTGTTATTACATCTGCGCGCTAGCGCGCACGAAGCACCGTAGCGGTGGCTCGCTAGCATGAACGTGGCTTTCAATCGATAGCACGCTCGCGTGCACATGGCACTATAACAATAGCGCGCTAGCAGTCTCATGGCAGTGTAAGAGTTAACCGAGAAAAAAAGTCCAAAACAAAGAGGACAAAGTGACAGACTGAAAATCTACCAGGTAAAAAAGGTGTAGATACGTAACCCCTTTGATATATAGCTTGTTTTCCACCTTCGAAATCAGAAATATTCAGGGCCTAAATTGTCATTTTTTCCAACATGTTTCTTCTTCTTTTTCCTAGAAATTTTGCTAGAATTTTTTTTTAAATCCTTCATTTCCAAAAACTTTGAAATTAAAGATTTTGTTGCTTATTAATGAAGAAAAATAGTCTTGCATAGTCCAACAAGATTTGTGACGAATGGTAAAACTGAAAACAAATGACGTCCCATAAACTTTAGGCTTTACAGCCAAGTAAAACAACATTCCAGCCTCAATGCTACATGTAGTTTCTTGAATTCCTTCCAATTTATGAAAAATTATCCTTAAAAATACATGTACACAGGATTGCCAATTTTTTATTTTTTCATGTACATGTACCATGTCGGGTAATGACATGAATTATGAAGGGCATTTAACCATGCTTGTGTGAGTCCGAAACCTTGAGTTGGGTACCGTGAAATTGGCTAAGGGCGCGTTCATGCTTGATTTTGAAGGTAGAATGAGCGATCTGAAACGCTCATCGTAAACGCTCATCGTGATCGCAGTTCCACGGTGTAGCTGTTCATGCTTACTTCTCTGGCTCATCCAGGCAATTCTCCTTGTGTGGCATTGTGTGACCTTCACTGTGCATGCTACGTAGACCCACTAGAGGTCAGTGCGTTGACCCCATTTAAACGCGTTTACAATTGTAAACGCATCTTTTTGTGAGTTTACGATCGGCGTTCGTGATCGCCGTTTTTATCGGTGATTCTACAAAAGTGAGCATGAACGCAAGCGTGTTTTAAACTAAACACGTAACAGATGCCTGATTCTGGCCGTCAAAATCAAGCATGAACGCGGCCTAAGAGCCCTGGAGGCACTGCTTGAGATTAACTGCGATTCAAAACAAGTCCGTCCTAATTAATCATAAGATAACGTTTCCATGTACTTGTAATAGCCTGTTCAGAGTATTAAGTACAGTGTAGTTCAAATTTATACAAAACTTGTATTAGAAACATTTAAATCTTTAATACGTACATGTATATGTTTAGCAAAAGGGGCAGACAGGTTAATGTCGGTAAAGACATCATATATATAGAAACATTGTTTGAAGAGGTTGATTGACTTGACAGCTGGCCAATCACCAGTGCACATTCATGATAAGCCCCGCCCAGTTTTCAACAATTTTTGTACGACAGGTCATTCAGACTACAAAGGAACATGATTCTTTATCAAGTTGTCGTTCGACACAATGCTCAAGCGTGCGTTTCACAACAATACAATGTTTTGTTATACGTTTCTTTATGATGAAGTTCAGACTAGAAAAAGGGCAAATTTGCTTTCTTACAATTCTCGTATTGCAATGCGATGAATTCTGGTAGTGTAAACAGGGTTGTCAGGACGAGCTTCGATATCGGTGCTTGTTATGAAATCAAAACTGAGCACTAGAATGCCAATCATACTGCTCATTCCAGCCAAGTCCCAACAGAGCAATGTTTACATCATGATCATGTTTTTTTCTTTCATACTGACAGCTGCTGAGTTCAATTTCCCATTCATTAGCTTTGGAAAAGTCCATTTGATCAGTGAAGATATCTCTTAATGGTACTTAAATGGATAGATGAATTATTTAAAAGTATCAAGACATAAACGGTAAAAGTATCAAAACATGAACAGTGAATAACATGGTATCGGATTCATCTTGCATACAGTGTTTCAAGTTTCAAGTTTATTTTCTCTCATAAAATATGTACCGGGTATTAAAAATAAAAACATACAAGTTAATGCAAGGTATAAGCTGGTTTATTTATTAATACAAAATGATGTACATGTACACAGTTGTACATGTATGTAAATGAGAAAATGGGTGGGGGGGGGGGGGGGTAAATTTATGAGCTAAGAGCTAAAGCGCCAGTAGGGGCCAAAGTCCCTTTGAACTTTGAAGGCTACATTGTACATGTAGCTTCATGCTCATGTTGAATTATCATTTAGTATAATTTAGTACATTAAAAAAAGGGAAAAGGAAAGAAAAATTGAAAAAGTAGACTATCACAAATATTTACACGCTTGATAATTCACAGCTTTTTGAGTAAATTAATTTTAGCACTGTAATAATTAATTAAGAAACACTTAAGCTTTTTCTCAAATAAAGCAAGTGTCATGGAAACTTTGATGTTAGGCCAAATTAAAAAAAAAACATGTTTAGCGTCCTGTTTTTTCGAAAAATAGGAAGGAGGAGGCCCTTTTTATTTTTTATTTTTTATTTCAAAATGGCCGCTCAGTACATTTTCCCTGACAGTCGGGGCTATTTTTTTCAAGATGGCCGCCGACAATTTTTTTTTTTTTTTTTAAATCAGAAATAGAGCCATTTTAGCAGTGTTTTTCATGTTTTTTTTCTTTCAAAAAAAATAAAATGAATAAATAAATAAAAAATAAATAAATAAATACAAAATTTCAAAAATAAAAAATAAAAGAAAATAGGAGGCGGCCCCCAAAAAGGAAGCGGGCGGGGACGCTAAACATGTTTATTTTTTTTAATGGCCTTAAAAGGGAATAGTTTGTCAAAGTTCAGGACTATATACATTTGTAAATTAAATGATATACATGTATATTAAATGTAATATTTCAGAAGAAGTATTTATGAATAGCCATTTAGTGCCTTGTGTTATACTATCATGTTCATGTGTAGCTAGCCACTATACAGTACATGTATTAAACGTGTACTTGTGTAGCAGGAATTTTTAAAGGTACATGTACATGTAGGTCACAACAAAGTACCAATCCTCCAATCATTTTACATTTTAAACACAGGTCTTTGTACAGTATATAGTGCACAAAGAAACTATTAAATGGGACAGTCCCAAATTGGTAGCTACGTAAATACAGTGAAATGGGGTCTTTGAATCGACCATGCATGGGAATGTTTGTGTTTACACTGTGATGCATCTGTGATGTAAGACCCATAAATAGTAGTGACTGGAGCAATATATCCTGTTTGTAGCAGGAAAAGATAATATTTCATCGCTTGTCCCTATGAGGAAAATTATGAAATGTTGTATTACCCTGATCCTACAGTGCATTGGAATTTGAACTACCCCGGTAAATGAGTACATGATTGTGTACATTGCAGAATAACTTTAGTATACATACACAGTACATGACATGTACATGTAAATGTATGCATAAATTGGTTATTCACCATAAAAAAAAATCATCATATTCTTTAATTTGGCTTTATAAAACATTGTACAGTTGTGTTGTACATGCTCACAGTTCTAAACTGGTGCAGAGTGTGTATTTATAAAGTTCTTATTCTAATGTGGATCAATTGATGGATTCATAATGCAAAGAAGTATGTCCAGTAAACTTCATATAATCATAACCTTTCCTTTAAAGCCTCTACATGTACTTAAAGGTATTACAAAGTTTTGGTATGGGTTCATGAATTTGGTTCAAATGAACATATTGGAAGCATATGCGATCCTACAACATTAAGTGATCGTTGTCGCGTTTGAAATCGAGTTTAAAGTTATGAAATTGTTAATAATAAAATCTTTATGTTGTATAGCGCCCTCTCAAGGTCAAGATATGAATTAAGCTAAAAAACAATGTTTCCTGACTAAAATCGACCGATTTGCTATTCCCATTTGGAAATTATATATCACAACTACATATTCTGAGATTTTCATGGTCGCAGCTACCATCGTACGGCCGTAGGCGCTATTTGAAATTTATCAAAATTTACCGGGAGCACCGGTAAATCTTTATATTCAATTTTTCTCGAAAGCAGAAGTGTTTTAGGGGTTAACATTTCTAGTGCTTATAATACATCCACAGGGGCATCCAAATGTATCAAAATTGTAAAGAATCACAATCCACCCAATTTTCAAAATTTCCCAAAACTTTGTAATACCTTTAATAGTCATTAACACTTTGGATTAATTAGTGGTATACATGTACATGTACATATCCATGCATCTAATTTTTATTTTTATCTATATGGTATAGTACATTTGTACATAATGTACAATTGTATTGTTTTGTATCAGGTTTTTAACATTTATCACAAATTCACACGAATCGTCTCACTAGTCTGAAGGCACAGATTCTAAAAAATGGAGCGACATAATTCTGTCGTAGCAGGAAGAGATCATATTTCATTGCATGTCCCTGTGTATGAAACTAATGATATTTCATAAAGTATTGAGTAGAGCCTAGTCCTGTCAGTCTCAGACTGTGTCAAGTGCAGAGCCTATCGGATGCACTAGCTACTGTAGCAATCGGCATAGTCTCTTAGTAGTTCAGACACTTTGCACACTTTGACTGACAAAGGTTTGTGCCTGCAAACGACCCTCTCACAATGCATGATCAGGGAGATGTAAGGATCTCCAGGCCTGATAATTACCCGATTTAAATCGGTTTCCCAATTTTTTTTTTCTCATCATTTATCCCTTTTTTCCAGAATTTTCCTGAATTTTCTCTATAAGCGATTTCGTAATTAGACCATGGGCTGCCGGCGAGTCACGTGACTTGGCTGGGTCACGAGGTCATTTCCCCTAAAAAATCTCGCTTTCGAACCCGCTGTGTGTCTGTACATGCGCTATGTACGCTTCGTATACAACTTACGTTGTTTGTTTACATCTAGTTTTCAGCGTACAAACTCTCGGAAATTCAATCATACGATCGCCCATTCTTGTCTAATTTACTGCTTTTTTATTCGTATTGACAATGGAAGACGATACTGTGGTGTCTATAGATGACATAAAGTTGTGGACAGTTCCTGCCCTCAAAGATTATCTTCGCAAAAGGAACTTGAAAGTCAGCGGGCGAAAGGAGGAGTTGGTAGTGCTTGTGTTTGCTGCGAAGATGATGCCGGAGCTCGCGGCGCCAGCCACCTCAGCCGGTGTGGCAGACCAGCAGAAGAAGGAACATTACGGAGACTTGTTGAAGACCCCAACAGGGAGTCTGAGCAATCAATCATCTCAAATGAAGCATCTAATCACATGATGTTGCAAAATTTATTACAATTTCAGGTTTAATTGAACCAAAAATAATTCCCAGGAAAGCAAAATCAAGACACACTGTGACAATATCATTGATATCCCCCATCCCCGGCCCCCTCCACCCAAAATAGATCTACCTTAGATTTTCAAACATGAAAATTCATGCATGGGACCGACATATGAAATCGGATTAAATGTCAGATTTCAAGTCGGTAATCAAATTGCATTATGTTCTAACATAATCATAACAGTACTTGATAATAACTATTTATTCATGTCTTCCTATCATCCGGGGTGAATTTATTGCATTTTTGTTCTGAAACATCGCCAAGAAATTTAATTTCGGACAACACTGATGACTGGTGAAGCGGGTCGGTCGTCGACGGGATGAGATCATGAAACTCGCTGTCAAAAGCCTCAAAAATCCATCAAATATACTTTTTTTCAACAATCTATTGCTAAAATCTAAGAAACAAATAATAAAGGTTAACCTTTCAACTATTTGTTCCTGAGATGATCGCGGTGATTCAACAAAGAAAGTAAGAAATTACACGCTCATAATAACCGCAGCACAAATGAATTTAGTTAAACACACGATCTCTAGAACAAAGGCAAAACACGGCAATTTTACTTCTTTTGACCTTTGACCCGACGAAGCTGGCGCATGCGCAAAGGGAATTACGAAATGGCTTATTCTTCCCATTTTTTCCCAATTTTTCCCAATTTTTTACCAATTTTCTTTCTCAGAAGAGGGGAATGTTGTAAGATGCCATTTTTTTCCCCCGCGAATCCTCTTCTTTCCTTATTTTTGTCAAAGGGGGCATGGTTGAGGGAAAAGAAAAAACTTTTGTTTAAATAGTGCTCACTATCACCCCTGGATCTCCCTGGCATGATCAACACTTCTCAGTGTCTTTGATCAACTTATGTACCTTAATACAGTTGTAGGTCCACATGTGCATCAAAATAAATCAATTTTGTCTATTCAGAACCTGGGTCATGATCGAGTGCAACCTTGAAGAGTGATATGAAACCATGTCACATTAGATTCAATCTCTATAGGCCTGTCTTCATCAGCTCAAGTTTGCCAAATAACCATTATTTTCAGACTCTTGATATTATCACAGCTCGAACGGGTGCAAATACCGGTAGCGGGATATTTTGGAAACAAGACCAAGAATCCTGAGGATATTTTCTCGACCAAATATCCTGCTAATTGCAACTGGGCTGATGAAGACGGAAATTAACTGGTTAATTTGCGATCGGGATAGTTAAAATAGCGGGTTATTTGGCAAACTCGAGCTGATGAAGACAGGCCTTATGAGAGCAACAGCGATTAGACCGATACAACCTATAATTAGTCATTAGCGGCACAGCTGAGACACTACCATTGAATGGAATTCAATCATATACTTTGACACAAAGTACAACAGAGCATGAGTCCATCTACGATTGCCTCATTAGTAGCACATCCAATTTAGATCATGGATATCATTCAGGGGAAGGGGGGATGCCCCTGTTTAGGGGCTTGATGAGATGCCAACCCTCCCTAATTTTCAGGGAGGCTCCCTGAAGAAAAAAAGGGGGACAAAAAAGAAACATCACTACACACAAATTGTAATGCCTCCCTTATTTTTTGAATGAATCCTCCTTGAAAGCTGAATGTAAAGGTTGGCATATTTGGGCTTGCCCATACAGTACATACTGTCAGGGGTTTTTTAGAACTTTTTTTCTTTAAACTACAGGTATTGATTTTATTAAACTCGAATTAGTGACTACAGTTGTATAAACTCAAATACATGTACGTAAACCTATCAATCAATTTCAGTTGAAGGCTTACGATACGATCCTTCAAAATACTTTACAAAATACATCTGAAATCAACAAAAAGAGAAATGACACAATTGCATTACTTTAATTTCCATTATACACTAGTACAGGTGTATGTATTTAGTTAACCTTTGGCCTACATTAGTACAGATCATTGTTTAGGGATTTAGAAATGCAGAATGTGCGATTGTGCATGTACAATAGGTCTACATGTACTTCTATGGTTCTGCTTGTACGGTGCGTGCAAACTGTACATGTACAGCACTGCTGCAATTCATGTATAAAGTTTCCAATTGCCCTCGAGTTTTAAGCACTTCAAATTTATGTCAATAGTTGTACTGATACATGTACATGTACTTGTCATTGAATGGATAGTTTTCAAAATGGAGTACTGTATGTTTACGCAAAGAAAATGTGATTTCCTTTTTTACAATTAACGCAAAAAGTGAATTACCCTTTTGTTCAAACAAGGTTTTGATTACAGAAGAGGGGGCTTTGCAAATTAAGTTATGAATATGGACTCTATTGCTGTCTTTTTTATTATTTGAGTGTTTTAGGTGAGTGCTTTAATAGAATTTTAAGTTAATTTTCATGTTTTTATAAGTAGTAGTACATTATTTCATTTTTTACCAATTTTATGAATTTTTCCATTCTAATCTACTAATATAATCTACACTGATTTGTTCAACCAAGTAGACAAGTAATTTAATTATTACCCGTATCACGTATTTCAGGTTTGACTAGATCTCCGTCAAGTGATTGACATTGGAAGTCATGCCTCTTTCATGTAATTCATTCTGCTCGAATAAATGTTGTCGGCCATATGGCAGTGACATTAGATGACACAGTGCTAGATTCTGACAGTCGTATGGGCGGAGAAGGAAGAGACATGGGCATGATGGGGGTAGTAAATGTTTATTCACTCAAGACCTTTCCATCTTTATAGGCCTGTCTTCACTAGCTCGAGATTGCCAAATATCCTGCTATTTGAACTATCCCGATCGCAAACTATCCATGTAATTTGCGTCTTCATCAGCCCGAAGTTGCGATTAGCGGGATATTTGGTCGGGATTGTCATCCCAAGATACTGTATCTTGGGATAGTTTGCAAAATATCCAGCTATTTGTCCGGTGTGTTTTCACCAGACCGAAGACAGTGGGAACGCTGAGCAAAATATCTCGAGCTAATTTCTCAAGGTGGAATCTCGAGCTGATGAAGACGCGATTTGTAACTTTGGGATTATTTCCCAAATCAGAAATAGCAGGCTATTTGGCAATCTCGAGATGATGAAGACTTGCCTTCTGTGTAGGATGAGTAGACTACCATACATGAACTTTACATCATTCTATTGGACCACAAACATGGCCTGGCATGCCTATTTAACCGAGGAATGATAATGCACATGGGTAAAACTTAAAGAGAGGGTTGAGTTCTGGAGAGAGGTGAAAAATGATTTGTGAGCACTATCATTGTTATTAATTTATGCAGGTACGGAAGAACATCAGAGAAAAAATATTCCCTGAAAAGCATGGCTCTTTAATAATCAAATGCCTTCATATTCTAAATATGAAATGTAACAGCTAGCTTTAAGTTTAGAATGTGGGTTTCATTTTTATGCCTCGTGTTTGTGTAGTCCTGTATCCATCTTTCTGTGTACAGTGCTTGTTATTTTTACCAAGACTGAGCCAAATTTCTTATTATTTTGATGATCCCAGAACCTGGCTGTACACACCAATACTTATAAATGCTACATGATCAACTTTTTCTGATCGATTCCACACCGTTTCTTTGACAATGCAATCGCTTGCCCAGAACTCAACTTTATCTTTAAACTTAAAGACAAGTTCTAGTCATGCGATTGCATTGTGAAAGAAACGTTGTGGAATCAATCAGAAAAGGTTGATTATCTAGTACATGTATATGAGTATTGGTGTGTACTGCAAAGTTCTGGAATCATCAAAATGATAAGAAATTTGGCCCAGTCTTGGTAAAGTTACAAGCACTGTACACAGAAAGATGTATATGGGACTACGCGACACATGCACGATATCTATCAGGACCAAATAGATATAATAATTTACCAAATATATTGGTAGGCGGTTTCCCGGCAAAATTGGTCAAAACATCTTTCTTCCATTTAATTTTTTTGAGAGAAGGGCATTTCCAAAACTGGTCTTTACCTTTAAAGTTGTACATGTCAGCATTGGCCTATGTAACACCAGTTGTTCAGTTGTGTGATACACTGACACTACAGCGTACTGTACATGTCGTCGGGCTGCACGTGTGCAAAATCTAATCAAGGAAGAAGCTAGGAGCTGGGCAGCATTCATGGCTATGTGACAAATGGTCTCTCCAATCAATGCTCAAGTGTCGTCCAAGTGGGTCATTGATCCCAATCAAGAAAGGAGAGGCGGTGCCAAAGGCTGCACACGTCCTTGTGGGTGTGTAGGGAAATACATGTAGGTGTTACTACATTGTACATTGTATCTGTGGTCTTCATGTATGATGATGATGATGATGATGATCATGATGATGAAGATCATTTTGATGATCATCATCAACACTCAACAGACCATGATGACATCTGATTGAAAAAAATGAAGGAACATTTAGATAGCATATAGTCTTAGCTACAACATACAAAAAAATCAACAAAAACCAAGCGGAAATAACGGCGATATTGCTCGCAAAAGACAAGAATGTAGAATCCAGATTTGAGAAAAAGTAATCTCCCATAGGAATTACACGCCAAAAGTAATGGATCCAGTGATAATAGGGTAATAATAAAGTAAATATGGTTGTTTATTAAATTATTTGCGATTCTATGTGTTTTAATATTCAAAGGAGATGGGACAGTGAAAGGTCAAAATGAAAAAAAAGTGAAGACAAAAATTGTTGAAAACGCCCGGACTCGAACCAGGGATCTCGAGGTCGGAAGTCAAGTGCGTTACCGATATACCAAAACATTTCCTATAGCGATTACACGTGAACGGAAAATGGAATTCTCAAATCCCACTTTGCAAGTGAAATATTAGCATGATCCCGACATCTGATCGAAAAATAAAGGGCACACTTGTGATAGCTTATTGTCTCAGCTACAACATACTCAAAGCTCAGCATAAACAAAGATAAAACAACAGAGATATTGCTCGCGAAAGATGGGAATGTAGAATCCAGTTTTGAGAAATAGAGTCATGTCCCATAGAGAATACACACAAAAAGTGAAAAATTGATATGCCTCCTTTAATCGCAAAAATACGTCATGATCCCTTTGTCAAAACGAAAAATCGTGCGACTGCATTTGTGGAGAATTGTCTAAGCTAGAACATATCAAAATGTGGAAGAAAATCGATCAATATTTACAGAGATACAATCAATTTTCCAAAAATATGCTGACGTCATAATATGCAAATTGAAATTTTGAGTTCGGAGGCCATTATGATGACGTCATGAGTTAATTGAGGGTCAAATGAGACAAGAAATCATATCTCCGAGTCATACTGTATCAAAAAATGAACAAAAAATTGGGGTCACCTTGCTTCCTAAAGAGCTACAATGGATTTTCTACAGGCATGTTTTTGCCCATATACATGTATGCTATGTATTACAAGAGCTCGCGCGCACAGAATTTTATTTTTAACGGTCGATCATTCCGTTATTACTAGTCATAAAGAGATAAACATGGTATCAATTTGTTTGTAAAAATATGTGGAATATCACGAAAGATAAAAAATGACGATTCTATGTTGTGTAATTGTTTTACGCGCGTGTGCACGATTTTTTATAAAATGGCCTAAAACGTATGCAAAATTATTTTGAGAATATTTTGAGCATTTTGAAATTTTGGGCGCGTACGTGCAAGCGCGCTTTTTTTTTACCTGAAATTGACCGGACGGATATTGACCTTGATCATATAAATCTGAATGAGAAATAACTTTTGGTTATGAAGATATGATCATGAGTTGATTTTCCGAAAATTTTACAAAATGGCGCCTAGATGACGTCATCATACAAAATTATTTTGAGACAATTTAGAGCAGGCCTTCTCAACTAGTTTATTAGAAGCGCCAAAACAAAAATGAATTGAGGTTGAAGTGCCAACCTGTATGTTTGGTGACTGTGTTATGAGGGAGCGTAGCGACCGAGCCGATACCGGGTGGGGTCCAGGGGGCGAAGCCCTCGCAAGCTAGTGGATTTTAGGGCTTTTTGAGGCCCAGATGTGGCATTTTAAACACCTTTTTGTTCCATAAAACATCAATCATAATTTCATATTGACGTGAAATAATTAGTACAATTCCTGGCTAAAATCTACACTGGAAGTTAATTTATATGTAGTTATTTTGGTGCAATAAACACGGAAAATGTCAAAATGAAGTGAAAATCAAACAAACAAAATGGCTTGCTTACATTTTGGGCTCAACTTCGACTGCGACTTTTTGATTTTTCTGAGTTGTTTTATTTTAAAATATAATTTTTTAATGTTGTTCTTTCTTTAATTTTTAATTTTTAATTTGTATTAATTTTTTGGAACAGCCGCGCGCCACTCTGACTGACCGCAGGCGCCACGAGTGGCGCGCGCGCCGCCAGTTGAGAAGGCCTGATTTAGAGCATTTTCAAATTTTGAGCGCGCACTCAAGCGCGGACGTATCTACGCGTACGAATTTGATCGAGCCATTTTCAAGTTATCTTGTCAACAAAAAAGTGGTTAGAAATAAGAAAAATAAATAAATAAAGGCAATTCTAACAAAATTATAAGGTGGTCTGTACGATATACAGCCCACCTGATAAATAATAAAGGCAATTTTAACAAAAATATAAGGTGGTCTGTATTAGAAACAGCCCACCTGATGATAAATAAAGGCGATTTTAACAAAAATATAAGGTGGTCTGTATTAGATACAGCCCATCTGATAATAATAATGAATAAATAAATAAGGCAATTTTTTTTTTTTTAACTAATTTTTTTTTTCTTCCCTATTTTATCCTGATTTTCCAGATTTCCCTCTTATTTTCTCTATTCTTCCCTATTTTGCCTTATTTTTTTCCCAATTTCCCCAATTTTGTCCCAATTTTCTTACTCGAAAGGAGGGAATGTTGTTAGATGCCATTTTTTCCCTGCGAATCCTCTTTTTTTTTTTACTCAAGGGGGGCATGGTTGAGGTGATTAACCGCATCATTAGATGAAAAACATTCATCCGTTGATGTTGGAGGAATAGAAATGTACAGTGAAACCTGCTTTTAATAGCAACCACTTTTAAAAAAAAATTCTTGAGAAGCTAATGTATACTTGGACGATAACATTTCTGATGAATGCTAACATTTTGTCAAATTTTCAGTTTGGTTTCCGTGAAAAACACACTACAACTCATGCTATTCTACACTTGGTGGATAAGATATCCAGTGCCTTAGATGCACGCATGCATACAGTTGGTGTCTTCTTAGACTACCGGTACTCTAAAGCGTTTGATACTGTAAATCATTATATTCTATTGGACAAACTGTGCCATTATGGTGTAAGGGGAATAGCATTAGATTGGTTTAGAAGCTACTTAACAAATAGGAAACAGTTTGTTACTTTAAGTGGAATTGATTCAGATATGCGGGACATCACTTGTGGGGTCCCACAGGGATCCCTTCTAGGCCCGCTTTTGTTTATTGTGTATATTAACGATTTTCAACTTTCCGAAAAGATGTTATCATTCATTTTATTTGCAGATGACTCAAGTGTATTTTTCTCTCACAAAAATCCACAAACTCTTTTGCAGACTGTAAACTCCGAGTTGACTAATGTGACTTTGTGGATTCATGCAAACAAGTTGTCTTTAAATCTTAAAAAAACTAATTATATGCTCTTTAGTAATTCCCTGAGTATATTGCCTGGCAATGTAATGTTTAATGGTGTTGAGATTGAAAGGGTATCTACATTTAAATTTCTTGGCTTGCATATTGATGAACATTTAAATTGGAAGTACCATATTAGTAAGCTTTGTAAATTATTGTCAAGAAATACTGGTGTAATTTATAAATTGAAATCTGTGTTCCCACTGAATATTTTACGTTTGTTGTACGCAACTTTAATTTTGCCATATTTGCACTATGGTGTGCTAGCTGTTGATTCGTTTATTATTATTACTATATTTAAACATTTTTTTTTTCTTCAAATTTACTCCCCATGTCGGTGTTGACTTAAATGTACAGTGTACATTTGTAATGAACTTTAATAATATATGAGATGAAAGAAATCAAGTGTTCAGGACACCAAATTCTTCAAATGTAGCCAATTTTTAGGTAATATTTTCCCAAATGCATTACAAATGTGAACCATTTTAAACCAACACATGGAAGAGAAAAAAAACATCATCAATCATCTTTAGCTCTGGAAAATGAAAAGCTCTTTGTTATACTAGATTCATGTTATGAACAGAAGCTAACTGACTGTTTTATTGTATTCTCTCTCTCTCTCTCTCTCTCCTCTCCTATCTCTCCATCCCTCGCTCTCTTTTACAGACAATTGATGTCACTGCACTTGCAGTTGAGGATATAATCACAAAGACAAATGAGCTTCTTCAGCCAAATCCCTGTAAGTAGCATTTAATTATTTATAGATATTTTCCCATTCATCATTCCAAGCACTTTGAATCCAGTGGAAAACGTGCTATGTGTTAAAATAACCACTGTAAATACAATCTAAAATTCTCATTATCATAAGTGCTGGTGTCAATATTATGAATTTTGATACAGTGATATACAGTACAGGTACATGTATGTATCACATGTTATGCCCTCTGTAAAGTCCATTTGATGTACACACGCTGTTTATTATCGATATTACAGTCATACCTGCTTTAGTAACCACCTGTCTACAAAGACCACCTGTACACAAAGGCCACATTTGTTGTTTCCCTTGAAATTAGTTTCACATTGAATCATGTAATAAAGGAACCTGTTTACAAAGACCACCTGTCTACAAAGACCACTTTTTGTGTTTCCCTTGGGTGGTCGCTATAGACAGGTTTGACTGTATTACTGACCAGTGTCAATCACAACATTATGTGATGCAGAAATGATGAAGAAGAGAAAATTCATGCTTAAATCTGACAGTTTTTATCAGGTGACAAATTGTTGATGTTTATATTAGGCCTACATATCATAATAATAATTTCAATATTGTTATGCAGTTCTAGTGATGTGTTAAAAACAATCTTAAGAAATATCTGTTTAATTTAGCCTATAATTGATTACCATTACCTTTCATGTCTGTACCTTTCCTATTGCACTTTTGTATATTAACATGTATTTCATCTTTTGCACAAGCTGCGCCTTGAGAATTTGAATGTCAAATGAATTTGGCGCCTTACAAATCATATGTATTATTATTATTATTATTGTTATTAAAGGTAATACAAAGTTTTGGGAAATTTTGAAAATTTGGTGGATAGTGATTCTTTACAATTTTGATAAGCACTAGAAAATTTAGCCCCTAAAACACTTCTGCTTTCGAGAAAAATGGAATATAAAAATTTACAGGTGCTCCCGGTAAATTTTGATGAATTTCAAATAGCTCCTACGGACATACAATAGTAGCTGCGACCATGAAAATCTCTGAATATGTAGTTGTGATATATAATTTCCAAACGGGAATAGCTAGTCGGTCGATTTTAGTCAAGAAACATTGTTTTATAGCTTAATTTAATATCTTGACCTTGAGAGGGAGCTATACAGCAAATAGAGTTAATTATTCATAATTTCATAACTTTAGACTCGATTTCAACTGAGACAACGATGACTGAATATTGTAGTATCACATATGCTTCCAATATGTTCATTTGAACCAAATTCATGACCCCATCCCAAAACTTTGTATTACCTTTAATATTATTATTATCATTGTTATTTTTATTAGTATTATTATTAGTATTATTATTGTTATTATTATTATTAATATTGATAATTTAAACCCCTGGATCCAGGGTGTATCAAAACCTTTGACTATCACTGTATGTGATGTTACAATCATTTTACAATTTCTTGTCACCCGTGAACATGGCACTCTAATTTTTGAAGTTTTTGGTAGTACGTTTGATCCCAACCCCAGCATCCTTCCTGTGAGCCTTCCTTTCTCCATTCCAACTTTGATTTAATGCAAGAGGATCATAAATCTGTCATATTTTCAAAATTTTATGGAGCCTATTACTTTAATACACACACGCACACACTCCATCTGTGCATATGCAATGTACAGTATGTCTCTGATTTGTGTATGGGTGAATTGTTCTAATGAAATCTCTCACCCTTAAACAAACAAAAAATATTACAGAGCAGTTAGTGGGGTAGGAATGTTTGTTTATGACAGGCCTGACCCGTTTACCTCTATTTACCTCGATCTGAAATGTCAATGCAGTAAAGGCTATTTTTAACATCTCAAGCAGTTGTCATGCACATGTGATTCTTATACTGCATTATTATGATGATTATTTTTAGTAGTAGTAGTAATAATATCACTATATTATTTGTAACATTTTGAACAACTCTCAGTATGGAGAATAACATTTTATTTTTCTTATTCAATTTTAAAACATACTTGTCAATAATTCAAATGAAGACATGCCCTGCATTTTCAATAATTTCCATCATAATATTTATTCATATAAGGCCAAATAAAAAAAAAAACATGTTTAGCGTCCTGTTTTTTCGAAAAATAGGAAGGAGGAGGCCCTTTTTTTTTTTTTTCCTTTCAAAATGGCTGCTCAAAATGGCCGCTCGGTACATTTTTCCTGTCAGTCGGGCTATTTTATAAGATGGCCCCCGACGTTTTTTTTTTTTTTTTTTTTTAAATCAGAAATAGATCCATTTTAGCAGTGTTTTTCATGTGTTTTTTTCTTTCAAAAAATTTTAAAATTTAAAAAATTAAAAAAAATTAAAATAGGAGGCGGCCCCCAAAAAGGAAGCGGGCGGGGACGCTTAACATGTATATTTGTTTACATGGCCTAACACATTCTCCACTATTAAAAGGTGTAAATGGGTACTCCACAAGCCAGAGTGCTACATGTACATATTTAACTGCCAGTTATGACATACATGTAGGTAACAATGTGGAAACGCCAGCAGCTCACAAGGTGATTGGCTTGTGCACTGTAGAAGTAACCACCATTATTATTATCATTATTAATATCATTATTCTTATATCCTGACTGATTTTCATTTTTCTGTTACCATAGTAACCAGAGCGAAGCAGAGTACTGCGATGACAGTCTCCAAGATGCGAGGGCAGACCAAGAACTCAAGGTATCCCCAGCCCGAGGGCACGCTAGGAGACTGCTTCCTGAAGTTTGGAAGGGATCTGGGTGAAAACTCAGTCTTTGGTAGGTCTATAATAATAATAATATTAATATTAATATAATGCACTTACATTGCACCATCTATCTAGTAAACTATTCCGAGCGGCATAATGAAATTAAGAAAGATAGAAAGAAGTACCCCAAAAAGAGACTACAGGATTCATGTCATTTAGGCTTTCACAAACAAGACTGTCCTTAGGTTAGACTTAAAAGAATCAAGAGTTTCTAAGGAGTGTATTTGAGCTTGTAATTGATTCCATAAACATGGCGCAACAGCTAAGAAAGCTAAAAAAAGGTCTAGTCAACTATTAACGCTCCTTCACACCATTTAAATCAAGAGCGATGGCAGATAGAATTGGCAATGCCGTGTGGGATAAACCATACAAGCAATTATGACTAAACATAATGTAAAATGCCATGAATTTCTTGTCTTGTACAAAAGATATGTCCATCCTAAGCAATTATAGCCAATACTGAAATATTCAATAAATTTGACACTCATCTACAGTGTATGCCATGCACAGGTCTAACCAAAAAAGGGATATGTTTCCCATATGAGCCTTAAGTTTATATACTTGTAATATGAACTATTTTACCCTTGTAACAGTGTAGGATGAATCATGGTATCGATACTCCAGGGTAACATTCAGAAAACTCACTTAGCGCTCAATTAGCTAATTGAATCTGTATTTCCTCTTGGCAGGAGGTGCTTTGCATGTGTGTTTTGATACACACCTTTGGTGTTAGCGCAGTAGTTAAATGAGGAGTTCAAATGGTTCTGTATTCTGAAAACTCTATTAGCAGTCAATGAACTTTCGAAAAGATAAAGACTTAAATAAGTCTCTTTAAGTCCTCCATTTTTTAAGCAACACAGCTGTCTTTTACTGTATTTTTCCTGTTAATGATTGGACGTACAATTTCAAGGATGACATTTTTTATGAAATGAGAATTACCTTGTTAATTTCAATACCCTCTTCTACACTCTCTACATCTCTTCCACACTATCCACATCTCTTCCACACTATCCACATCTCTTCCATGCTCTTTATCTTTCTTCCACACTCTCCCCCTCTTCCACACTCTCTACCCCTCTTCCACACTATCTACTCCTCTTTCACACTCTCTCTACCCCTCTTTCACACTCTCTCTACCCCTCTTCTACACTCTCGCTACCCCTCTTTCACACTCTCTCCCCCTCTTCCACACTCTCTATCCCTCTTCCACACTATCTACTCCTCTTTCACACTCTCTCTACCCCTCTTTCACACACTCTCTCTCTACCCCTCTTCCATACTCTCTCTCTCTCTCTCTCTCTCTACCCCTCTTCCACACTCTCTCTACCTATCTTCCACACTATCTTCCCCTCTTCCACTCTCTCTACTCTTCCACTCTCTCTACCCCTCTTCCACACTCTCTCTACCCCTCTTCCAAACTATCTACCCCTCTCCCACACCCTCTCTCTCTACCCCTCTTCCAAACTATCTACCCCTCTTCCAAACTATCTACCCCCTCTTCCAAACTATCTACCCCTCTTCCAAACTATCTACCCCTCTTCCGCACTCTCTCCTACCCCTCTTCCACACTCTCTACCTCTCTTTCACACTCTCTCTACCCCTCTTTCACACTCTCTCTACCCCTCTTTCACACTCTCTCTACCCCCTCTTTCACACTCTCTCTACCACTCTTCCACACTCTCTCTCCTACCCCTCTTCCACACTCTCTACCTCTCTTCCACACTCTCTACCCCTCTTCCACACTCTCTACCCCTCTTTCACACTCTCTCTACCACTCT
Source organism: Strongylocentrotus droebachiensis (assembly GCA_035222895.1). Taxonomy (NCBI): domain Eukaryota; kingdom Metazoa; phylum Echinodermata; class Echinoidea; order Camarodonta; family Strongylocentrotidae; genus Strongylocentrotus; species Strongylocentrotus droebachiensis. Next base: position 77,532 of record JAVYIG010000891.1, read on the forward strand.
TCCACACTCTCTCTACCACTCTTCCACACTCTCTCTCCTACCCCTCTTCCACACTCTCTACCTCTCTTCCACACTCTCTACCCCTCTTCCACACTCTCTACCCCTCTTTCACACTCTCTCTACCACTCTTTCACACTCTCTCTACCCCTCTTTCACACTCTCTCTACCCCTCTTTCACACTCTCTCTACCACTCTTCCACACTCTCTCTCCTACCCCTCTTCCACACTCTCTACCTCTCTTCCACACTCTCTACCACTCTTCCACACTCTCTACCTCTCTTCCACACTCTCTACCTCTCTTCCACACTCTCTACCCCTCTTCCACACTCTCTACCTCTCTTTCACACTATCTTCCCCTCTTCCACTCTCTCTACCCCTCTTCCACACTCTCTCTCTCTCTACCCCTCTTCCAAACTATCTACCCCTCTTCCGCACTCTCTCCTACCCCTCTTCCACACTCTCTACCTCTCTTTCACACTCTCTCTACCCCTCTTCCAAACTATCTACCCCTCTTCCACACTCTCTCTCTACCCCTCTTCCAAACTATCTACCCCTCTTCCGCACTCTCTACCTCTCTTCCACACTCTCTACCCCCTCTTCCACACTCTCTCTACCCCTCTTCCAAACTATCTTCCCCTCTTCCACTCTCTCTACCCCTCTTCCACACTCTCTCTACCCCTCTTCCAAACTATCTACCCCTCTTCCACACTCTCTACCCCTCTTCCACACTCTCTACCCCTCTTCCACACTCACTACCCCTGTTAAACACTCTCTCTACCCCTCTTCCATGCTCTTTACCCCTCTTCCACACTCTCTACCCATCTTTCACACTCTCTCTACCCCTCTTTCACACTCTCTCTACCCCTCTTTCACACTCTCTCTACCACTCTTCCACACTCTCTCTCCTACCCCTCTTCCACACTCTCTACCTCTCTTCCACACTCTCTACCCCCTCTTCCACACTCTCTACCCCCTCTTCCACTCTCTCTACCCCTCTTCCACACTCTCTACCCCTCTTCCACACTCTCTACCCCTCTTCCACACTCAATACCCCTGTTAAACACTCTCTCTACCCCTCTTCCAAACTATCTTCCCCTCTTCCACTCTCTCTACCCCTCTTCCACACTCTCTCTACCCCTCTTCCAAACTATCTACCCCTCTTCCACACTCTCTACCCCTCTTCCACACTCACTACCCCTGTTAAACACTCTCTCTACCCCTCTTCCATGCTCTCTACCCCTCTTCCACACTCTCTACCCATCTTTCACACTCTCTCTACCCCTCTTTCACACTCTCTCTACCCCTCTTTCACACTCTCTCTACCCCTCTTTCACACTCTCTCTACCACTCTTCCACACTCTCTCTCCTACCCCTCTTCCACACTCTCTACCTCTCGTCCACACTCTCTACCTCTCTTCCACACTCTCTACCCCCTCTTCCACACTCTCTACCCCCTCTTCCACTCTCTCTACCCCTCTTCCACACTCTCTACCCCTCTTCCACACTCTCTACCCCTCTTCCACACTCACTACCCCTGTTAAACACCCTCTCTACCCCCTCTTCCATGCTCTCTAACTCATTTCTCATCTTTCCCTCCAACACAATCCAGGTAATGGCCTCCTAGAAGTTGGTGAGGCCCACAAGCAGCTAGGTGATATCAAGGACAGCCTTGACTTCAACATCAGGCAGAACTTTCTTGAACCTCTGGATCACCTAAGACAGAAAGAGCTCAAGGAAATAGTGGTATGGAAGACCTAATACTGATATAAATCTACATGTAGTTTAATCTGATTACATACTCATTGCAAGTTGAGACAGTCTGTTGTAGTTTTACTGTCTTTTGGTTAAAATCCAGCTTTCCAGAGCATTATTACATGTTTGGGGAGGGGGCGTGCAAATTGTATTGTACCCTGGATTACAATGCACATAAAAATGCCAAGGCATGTAAAAATTGCATAATAATGATGATGATGAAGATTCTTCACCTTCTTCTTCTTCTTCTTCTTTTTCTGGGTTTGAGTTCTGACACTGGCATCTGAAATACAAGAGCTTGAGAGTGGTGGAGCAAATATAGCCTCTCTCATTCTCACTGAACAACTCGCATACACAATTAACAGGTCCTGGCAAGTCTAAAAGCTGTGTGTAATTAATTGCATTGTGAACAGGGTGCAAACGACATCCTGATTTATGACATAGAGAATGTAGCTTAATGGTCTTAGGCATAGCTTCAAAAGGAAGCTAAAAGGACAGAGTAGTTTCTAAGTGTTCTGTTTTGATTGGAAGTGATCTTGCTCTGTAATCCACATTAGGTCATCTATACTTCATTCGAGATGGCTTTCTTGCTTTTACTTTCTTAACTGCTTGTGAAGCAACTATAGTTTGCAGGCAAAAATCCATGTCAGTTGTTACAGAGTGTCTGAACTGTAAAGACTTTGTAGAGTGCACGGTCCCCTGGCCCTGCACTGCACTGACCATTGGCACAGCAAGAGATTGACAAAGTTAGCTAGTCTCAAGGCTCTATGGAATTGGGTTTAAGTGACAATAGAGTATGCGCCTATAAACTATTAAAAGAAACCTGTTTTGCAATAACTCCTCCGTTAGACAAACATATATAGGAAAAAAATGTACTGTCAAATTACTGTTTGGTGATATAGTCAGATACATTGGCAAAATTTTAGCTATACTCATGTGGAATAAATAGTCAAATGAAGACATAAAATGTACTGAAAATCCATTGTTGGTATGTTGGCCTCTCATTAATGAATAATCTTAATCAATTATTTCCCCAAATAGGTCAATACGATTCTCCGACATGTATGTTCTGGCGACAATCACTGCTATGTATATCAAAGATACAGGGTTACACGTAGTGGTTACTTTAGGGTTGGAAATGGGTTTTAGGTCAGGTTAAGGGTTAGGATTAGGGTTAGGTGCATGTCTAAAGTGTTGGGTCCTGATAGGTTAGTGAAGCATACACGTACGAACGACATGGATTCAATGGTTGCTGGAGCAAGTCTCGTTAAACCATCGATCCGTTGTCATATTTCCAAAGTGAGGCAATTGTAAAGCAATTTAATACCAAGTTAAGTGCATTGTCATTCTAAGAATGTCATTCAATGACCTTATTATCCACAAATGCCATTTGGTTTCACTGAATTCAAAAAGGAGGTTTAACTTTAATATGAAACCTCTGTAAGCGTATTATGCGTGTTACCTCATGTCCAATGGCCAATAATGAGACTATGATTATACGATTACGGTATATACGCTTTATAGCTTAGTCTATGGTGGAGGTTTAAATAATGGTTCAGCTTTAATGAACCCTACTGTGTAAATTCGTGCCAATAAATGTGACACTTGTATAATGCTCATTATGAATCAGGGAAGAAATTAATATTTATTTTTCGGGGGCTACTTTTCAAGCTTGCCTGCATGAAAATAACATTCTAAAAAAAAATTTGCATTGAACTCTATGCAAATTTATGGGGCTCTTTTCTGATTTCCGGGGGCTCTGTGGGGCATTTCGGGAGCTAAATCGCCCTGAGCCCCCGTGTATTTTTTTCACTGTTATGAATCAACTGTTCTCCTCTTGCCAACAGCATCATCGCAAGAAGATGCAAGGTCGCCGGCTAGACTATGATTGCAAGAAGCGGAAGGTGCAAAAAGGTACGACCTTTGAACATTTCATGTCTCACTTTTCAGTTTTCTGTACCTTCATGTCAAAGAATTCTTCCTCTTTCATTCATGTACACTTAAAAATTCATGTCATCATTACTTCCTAGGCATCATCGCCTTGACACACTTTGTGCTAGCGGTCTGTGTCATTATATAAAGTATTTTATTTCAGGACATACTGTAGTAATTGGTCATAAAAATGTGACTAAAAGGAAATGTGATCCATTTATTATTTCCATGGAAAATGCGTCATAGCTTTCAGACGTGCGATTCATTAATTTCCTACAGGGAAGAAAACCATAAATAACCAATTACAATGTATATTTAGTTTCAATTTAGACATTATTTCTCTCGTTAATCCACAAACTGGAAATAAAATTGTGTCTAAAATGACATGCTTAAATTCAAAAGCACATATTAAACAACTTAAGATTTAGGTTTCACTGCATTTTGGGGTTCCTCTTTATTGACATCTAAGTCTGTGGAAATTGGGGAAATTTAAGCATATGAATATACAGGGTCCACTTCAGCACATAGCACCCTTGGTTCTATAAATACCAAGGGCATCATTCCCGACAAGGGTATAACACAAGGATGTTGATATGTCAGGCAATGTATACTGCCAACATTCTTTGTTCCTTTTGATCCACAAGACTGTATATCCCTCATCTTTTAACAAAGGGTACATACAAAATTCATGCTTAGAAAGCCTGTAATCATGCACCCTCAATCCACCCTTTAATCGCTACTCCCACTCTGTTATATAGAAACAAAAAGCGAAGTTTTTAACTTCTATTCTGTCGACCACCAACCTGATTATGAGAATTACAAATTAGAAAGTACCATTGTAGCCGATCCTTGTTCCTGATTTATGATTTTACAAGTATGTGACTCTTGTTATTTATAATGAGCTATTTTGGTCAAGATTAAAGTATGATAAAAGGTAACTTGATCCAGCACCCACCCCACCCAGTAAGTACACAGATGCAGGCCTATACCATTGTACTGTATGGCTTGTGGAAGTCTTTCTAGGCTCGATGACAGTGCTGATAGCGATCTTGTCCAGACCTGTCATTAAAAGAAACAGGCTTCTCTCTGATAAGATCAGATGAATCAAACCACTGCTCATCAAAGTTATGAAATATAAGATTGTTTCTATGGCAACATAATCCCATAGCATACAATTCCAGGCCATTCTTCATTGGGAAATCTATATTGGATTGTGATTATTCACAATTTTAACTTTCATTATTGGGAAAGTCACCAATTCAGTCGAAATAAAACCAGAAATATCAGAGAAATCAGTTACAAAAATTGGAGGAAAATCTGGTACGCAACATGAAAATTTAAAAATCAGCAACCAGTTCATTTGAATTGTTAGCCAAAATTACTAATGAAATCCATGTATTGGTCATAAAATTTGTTTAAATGTGCTTCAAATGATGGCTCAGAGTGCATCTAAGAATCTTTGAGCCCTTAAGGAAGCCCTGGAGCCTGGCCACAAAAGACTTCATGCTTTCCATATTCCAGTTTTACATGTTTGAATTTTCATTTGTAGACCATCCGTTCTCATGCGTTTAAAAACAAGTAGAATACCAATACATCTATATACAGGAAATACAGGAAATATGACAAATGAAAGTAGCAAAATGATTTTTTTTTTTTTTTACCAATACAGGTGTATGTTATTGTTTTGTAAAGTTCTACATTTTAATTGTTTTAATTCTATCTGTGTTCTTTTGGCTGTTGAATAAAAGTGTGTTGATTAATTTTCCTTTTGCTTGTTCAAAGTAACGATGTAGTTTCTTTACATAATAGCATGGTAAAGTTTCGTGCAAACATTTCGGTAATGACAAGAAGTGCCGTAGAAATTGAAATGGCTTTTCTTCGATTTTGATATTGCACTTACAGGGGAAGAATATCAAAAGAATATTTTTTTTCCTTTATCCGCCTGATTTGTTATTCTTCAAATTTTCTTCCTTCTTATGGTACGAGAACATGCATATCAACAGGGAAATTGTATATTTTGTTAATATCCTTTATTTGTCTATTGTGCTAATGTTTCTGTGTTCTTTATTTTTAACCCTAAATTGTTGATGAAACACTGATGATTTTTTCCCCTTTTTCCTTCTTCTCAAACTGTTTGTCGCCCTCTCTTTACAACCCAGGAGGTAACATTTCAAACTGCGTTCCTAAATTATGTCATATTAGTTTCCTTTCTCTAATTTTTCAGTAATTTTTCAGTATCATATTTTTTTAACACTTGCATGTCTGGCTAATCTGCATGGAATACAGTTACATATTTGTACTATGTGTAGTTTATATTATGCAAATATAGACTGCTTTGAGGGGGCACGGTTAATACCATAGCCAAGGTGATGCCGAAACATTGCTGTCTCCAAATCACCATGGAGCTAAAGTTTTAACCGTGACCCCAAAAATAAACAGACAACATTTGTTTTATATATCGTTTCCCAAGTGTCGGTTCTTAAAAAGAAATATTTTGACTAAATATGCCTGTTAAAGTATATTTATTAATTATAGAGTCAAAGGAAATTTATGTGTCTAAGAGCAACTATAGCATGTGTGTCTCACCGCGCCTATCCATTGTTATTTTCACGTGCTATGAATGTGTCCTTCCATTGTATGCGCAAGTAAAACTAAGCCCGGTCAATATTTGTTTGCTATACAAATTTCATGCCTGTAGTTTTGACCATTCAGAGGCATTGAATCTTCATATGCGGTATATAATTGTTTTTATGTGATCCCTTTTTTTGGCTAATCAACATGTACATTTCTTCTGAAAAACAGATGAAATTTATCAAGTCAAATTCTAGTTTAAATCTCATACTTGTAATGTGAATAAAAAAGCTACGATGCCTTCAAAGAACTAAAGATTAAGATAATTTTTTCATCTGCCCTTTCGAATTTCTTCTTGCTTTTGTAACAACAAAAATTAAAGTTGTATCCTCCAATCCTTTCCTTTGCATGTGGGAGTTTTGGTTTATTTCCCTTATCTTTCACTCTAATATTTTTAAAGCGAAGGAAATCATATTATTCTCACCCCTAAATTCAAATTATTTTGCAATTCTCCACTTTCCCCATTGTGTGGTAAAATTATATCATATTTGCATTTCATTTAAGATTTTCATTATAGCATGGCAAACTGTTGCAGCACATAACATACATTTGCTTTGAGGGTGGCTGTAGCGCTTAATATGAACAGTAAAAGGGTTAAGGTGGGGCTGTTCCTCTCATATAATATTGACAATGTATAAGAGGTGTCTTCTAACCTATCCTGTTAGTGAAAAATGGCAACTCCAAACATTAAACACACATTCAATTTACGGTAACTGCTTTTATAGAATTTAATACGTGTACGATGTTTGGAGTTGTATCTAATTGCAACTGTACAGTGTATGTGAAATGCTCTTGGCACTTGACAGGCAAATCACATCTATTTAATTTTGAAAGCTAGTAGCTTTGACTAGTAGCTTTGACTAAGGCATTGTCTTGCTTTAGTGCCATAATTTCATAGCCATGTATTAAAGGCTTGGTAATATTGCCAGCTTTGCAATTTTCAGTAATCATTAGTGGGTTTAATTCACCTTTTTAGCATTCCACTATAATGTTGTCCTCTACAACGATACAGTGTTTTATCCAATATCTAATTGTCCTCGTTTGCATACAAGATGTCTTTTGTTTTTCTGTGATTATACGACATTGAATAAGAAAAGGATTAAGTGCAAGTAATTTAGTTTTGATAGTTCTGAAATAGAGGAAGTGAGAGGAAATAAAATCTATGCTTTTGCTAAAAAGCTTTGTGCAACTTGTTTAGCTTGTGCATAACACTGGGAAGGTGTAGCTGGAGCTATTTACATTTACATTTCTGGCATATCTTTGGTTTGGGGGCTAAACCGTTTGCTGCATGTATTTTTTCATGATCAATATCTATATGTTTCACCTGAATGATTTTCAATTTCCTGATATCATATAAGAACAGGAATATATTTTGATTATTCAGGTTCTTTTAACCCCATTGCTGCTCACATTCTAAGGGAATATATCATGGTTTGAAAATTGTGCATTACATGTGAATAACTTCACGAACATTTTGATTACATGTATGTTCTGTAAAGGATCATACTTAAAAGTACAAGTGCACTGTATAATTAAGCACATTTCTTCCATGCACCTATAATATATTCAGTAGGTCTGTCTTTATCAGCTCGAGTTTGCCAAATAACCCGCTATTTTCATACTCTGGATATTGTCCAGAAGCTTGAAATTGCGTCATCACCAGACCAATAAGCTCCTCACAAACTCGGACGGGCGCAAATATGCCTGCTATTTCCCAAATGGCGGGATGTTTTGGAAATAATTTGTCTCTACCAAATATCCCGATATTTGCCACTGCAGGCTGATGAAGGCACAAATTAACTGGTTAATTTGCGATCGGGATAGTTTAAATAGCGGGTTATTTTGCAAACTCAAGCTGATGAGGACAGGCCTAATTGCTGCCATTCCAAAAGCCCTTTATGTCATGCCTACATGCAGTAATGTGTACTTTCAGGTCTTGCCTGAATGGTTGCTCCTTAAACTCATAGCTTAAATCCAACCTCATGATCAACCTGCTAATCCGCTCTCAGTATAGCAACTATTGATTAATTTTCTGAACTTGGTAAATGGGCATGAGCTGCTTTCACAGGGCCACAGGGGGTTTCTATTGTCATGGCATTTCTTTGTTTCCACGTGTTCACAATACACATGTAGCATACTATTGAGAATATGCGTGTACAGTACAATGTAGTTTAAATGTACACATACATTACATGTAAATTGGAGTTGACAATATATTTGTACCTATGGAGGGAACAAGCACCTTTTTTTAGTATTATTATTATTATTGTAATAAATTGTATTATTTTATTTTAGTAGTAGTAGAAGTAGTACATGTAGTAGTAGAAGAAGTAGTCGTAGTAGTAGTGGCAGTGGTAGTAGTAGTAGTAGTAGTAGTAAGAGAGAGACAGAGAGAGAGTAGCAGTAGTAGTAGTAGAAGTAGTAGCAGCAGTAGTAGTAAGAGAGAGAGTCGTAGTAGTGATATTATCATCATCATCGTTTGTTCAGAATGACTACACCTCTGAGAGATCCCTTGAAGTACAAATGGAACTACAAGATGAAATTGGTCATAACTGAACTGTTAATTCTTGTAATTGTTGTCTTTTCAGTGCAACAAATGAATTACCTACAATTGTTTGTTTGTTTGTATGTGTTTGTTCGTTGTTTTGTTCGTTTAATACTTTAAACATGTTCATGTATGTCATAATGTTTGTTATTGCACAGTCTCATAGATGTTGACAAGATTTGTTGTTGTGGTGTTAAATGTTTGTTTTTTATCAAAATGTTCTTTTCGCTGTTTGTTCAATTTGCATCCAGTGCTCATCGTTGTCTATATCTTTTCAGTGTTCAGTTTCTGCATGAAAGTGCTTTACTTTTATACATGTATTCATCTTTTTTTTCATTGGCTTGGCGTCAGATTTGTTGTCTATATGATTTTCCCATGATTATTACAGTGAAACAAATATTTTTTCTGTCTGCAGGAGCTCTTTTTGTATTTGGTGTGATAAAAGTGTGATTTTATCAGAGCCTCAGAGGTAGTAGTATCATAATTACAAGAGCTGTTTTTCAGTTTACCAGTGTGAGAGCTATTTTGGAGCTTCTCAGAGCTAAAATCGCTCCCATGTAAAGTTTAGTTTTAGAACCCCAATACTTTTCTTAATACCAGTATTTGATGTTTCAAATTGCTATTTCACCTTTTTATGGAAACGTCAATACATTTAGGTACTTCTTGTTTACCAGTCTTGACCATATATATATCAAACATATATTGTACAGTGCGTCCCAGAAAAAACATGCATGAAGTCTTTCGTTTACGGCCGATTGTCAACGAAATGGAGTTAAGTCTTTTGTCAACTCTGTTCGTTGCTACGGCAGGCACCCAGTGAAAACAAATTTGTTTGATAAAATTATGGAAATGCAAGCACTACTTTAAACAAACAGAACTTTGTCATACCTTGCTCATTTTTCCTGATTGAGGTGTCATATGAAAGGGCAGAACCTCAACTTTCTAGAAATGTGATTTTCTCTTTGAAATTCAGATACCGTCCGCAAAATTACCTTTTGGTTTCCTCTCTACAAATTCATTTTAATCACTCATGCATGAAATATGCATCATATGAGTTACATCAAATGAAAGAAGAGGATCTAAGCTTTCCAAATATGTGTCATTTAGTAATTATAAATGTGACTAAGTTATGATAATTCTCGGTTTCGTTTTTTCTGGGACGCACTGCATAAGCAATTAATTTTACACGGGTTTTACTTTTGTGAATGTTGTGTCGCAAATGTTTAACACACAAAACTGGGCTGACAGTCCATGCGCAAACATATCATGTTGTATGTAGCCTAACTTCACAAATATAGCGAACAAAGTAAACTGGACTTTAGAACATTTAGACTTTTGTCTTACAACTTTAGTCATGTACATGTAAGTTTCTCAAACTGGACTTAGAATGAGGTTAATTCATGTGTCTGCTTTGAATTATTAATAGCATATAGGCCCTTTTCCTTCATATAACAAAGTAACCTGGTCTTTAGAACACTTTAGCTTTGGTCTTGTAACTGTAGTTATTTATATTTGTTAAACTGGACTTAGAATGAGGTTAATTCATGTGTCTGCTTTGAGGAATTAATAGCATATAGGCCCTCTTCCTTTCTATTAACACACTGGTCAGAGTAGAGGGAAATTAGAAGCAGGGATCCATGTCTTTTTGCACAAATGAAGCATATAATTCTTTCAAATGTCACAAGGAAACCTGAGAAATGTCACCAAATGTCATTTTTCATTTTAAAGCATTTCCACAATCTTTCATTTCTAGGCTTTTCCTCTGCAAGAATAAATATGCATGCATTATAGAGTGATAACGTTGAGTTCTGGTCATAAAGCTACATTGTAAAAGAAACTTTTTGGGAGCGATTGGGAAAGGTTACTTGACATAGTTTTCAGAATTACATGTTCTTGTTAAAACAATTGTTAGTTAATATAGATCTGAGCCTAGTTTCACAAAACTGTTTTAAGAACAATTTCACCAACATTCCTTTGAAATGTGTGTTAGATTCAACACACTCATTTAAATGATTTGTCAGCGAATTGGTACTTACAACGGTTTCGTGAAAACATTGCCATGGCTACATAGGTGCTTGCAAGAATATTTACTGATAAGAAACAACCATCATACATGTACATTGTATATGTAATGGAAACCAATTACCCTGGATCTGCATCAGAATATTGGCTCTAGCAGTTTTGCATGCTTTAAAGATATGATCCTCTTGTTATTCATAAAGAGATGAATTGTTATCCATCTTTTGTACCTTATCCTACATGATGCAAGTATGCTAATTATAATTTTGTTTTTTTCTTTGAAAATACAATGATTTTAGGTTCACAAATTCCTGAGGAAGAGATACGAATGGCACAGGAGAAGTTTGAGGAGTCTAGGGATATTGTTATGAATGGAATGATGAACCTTGTGGAAAGTGATGTAAGTAGAAATTATTAGTCCAATACAGACAGGAGGAGGAGGAGGAGGAGGAGGAGGAGGAGGGGGAGGGGGAGGGGGAGGGGGAGGGGAGGGGGAGGGGGGAGGGGAGGGGGAGGAGGGAAGGGAGGAGATGAAAGAGGAGGAGGATAAACAAAATAACTCCACTGTGATCAGTATTGTCTGTTGTGTCATTTTGAGGGTGATTCAGTTACGATGACATCAACAGTTTTCAAGTTTATTACTGTGTTGGAATGTTTAACTGCCCAAAATATTCTGTTTAAACAAACACACGCTATAAACTCACAGCACAAGATTGATGCCACAAAAAAGAGAATGGATTTATTTCATTTTTTTCATGAAGTTCAGTTTTTACATGAGCTCCCATCTAAGATTTACTATGACACAATCGGAAGTTCATATTTGCTCATTTGTGAGGGAATGATGCTTGTGGCCTGAAAATTGTTTTAGAACTACACCGTTTGTTTGTTGGTTTTATATATCTATTCTTATTTCTGCTAGGTTGAACAAGTAAGGCAGCTACAAGCTTTGGTAGAGGCTCAGCTGGAGTACCATCAGCAGGCCCAAGAAATCCTCAATCAGCTTACATCCAGCCTAGGCGACAGGTAGGAAAAATTATCATCTTCATTATCATCACTGTCAACATCTTCTTCATCACTGTTATCGTCATCTTCATCACCATCATCATCATCATTACCATAATTCATCATTACCACCATCATCAGCATCATCATAGCTATTATATAATTATCTTCATTTTCATCTTCTTCATCACCTTAACCATCATCACTATTACCATCATCTTCATTATCTTGATCTTCATAAGCATCATCATGACCGTCATGATCATCACCACCACCATTACCATCATTCATCATCATCATTACCACCATCATCATCACCACCACCATTACCATCATTCATCATCATCTTCATCATCACCATTACCACCATCATCATCACCACCACCACCATTATCATCATTCATCATCATCATTACCACCATCATCATCACCACCACCACCATTATCATCATTTATCATCATCATTACCACCATCATCATCACCACCACCACCATTATCATCATTCATCATCATCATTACCACCATCATCATCACCACCACCACCATTATCATCATTCATCATCATCATTACCACCATCATCATCACCACCACCACCATTATCATCATTTATCATCATCATTACCACCATCATCATCACCACCACCACCATTATCATCATTCATCATCATCATTACCACCATCATCATCACCACCACCACCATTATCATCATTCATCATCATCATTACCACCATCATCATCACCACCACCATTACCATCATTCATCATCATCTTTATCATCATCATGACCACCATCAGCATCATCATAGCTATTATAATCATCCTCATTTTCATCAACAACACCATTCCTTCCGTTCTTTTTCTCTCCTTCTCTATCTCTCTTTCTCTCAGTCTCCCTCTCTCGATCTCTCTTTCTCTTTGATTTTGGCAAACTAATGGCTCATTTGCCAAATTTCTCAGGAAAATTTTTGTTTCAAAACATACATGTTCATGTATGCTAAGAAATCTGAAAGAAATGAAAGATTTTCAATTGACACAGAACAGTGTAGTTATAAAAGAAAGCTGATATTTGCAGCAAGAAATAACACTCAATATCTATTTCACTTTCATGTTTGCATATTTGATTAATTTTAGCATGCTTGCACCACATTAAATTGGTACCTGAATATGAGATGTTTTTAATAATTTCACTTTTTGTTCTGCTAGTCTTGATATGTTGTACTTGTAATATTGAAGGAAAGTGCATGATATGAGGGAATTTTGTGCTACAGGAAGAATACAGTGAGACAGTGTTGCCCCCCCCCCCCCCTGCCCTGCCAAAAAAGAGAAAGGTTGTTTGATAGAGCATTGCTCAAAATGCCATGCAATTCTAGGCATGTACCCCCAAATTTTCCCCAAATATTTACAGTATGTATACTTTTGGATCAACATTTTTCAGTTATGCCAGCTGCATGTTTTGCCTGGTATAGTTTCGAAATGATGATAAAAGCTCATCCAGCATTGTTCATGCATGTACGCATGTATGCATTTTAAATCTTTCTCATCTGTTCAACTGATAAACCTATGAGGACATATTCCATTTGCAGAATATTCAATACGGGGCGAGGTGATTTCATTTATTTGAACATGTGAGTGTCCTTCTGTCCGTCTTTCTGTCTGTTTGCGTGCGTGTGTGTGTGTCCCTGGCCTTGCAAAGACAGACTAGCATTTTCATACACCCAACTCCCTCTAGTGTTGCATCTTGCAAGAGTTTAAAGGAATCAACCTTTTAGATGGCATGTTCCTTGCCAAGCCTGCATGCTTCCAACAGAGATATAATGATGGTAAACTTCTCTTCATCCATTGGATTGGGACATCCCATCCCAGACCCAGTAGACCGACAGCCCACAAGACCCAAAATATTGGTCTTGTAAACCTTCTGAATAGATGTCTCGAGGTTTTCATGGGTTGTCGGGTCCATTTGGCAATCGGTCTCATGGCTGTCAGTTTCATGGCGTGTAGCCTATTTGATAATGGCTAGACGATGTTGAGTTTTTCTTTCTTTTGTTTACACAATATTAATAAGATATACTTTTCATGTCGTTTAGCCTTGGTCACAAATGCCAATGGAAATTTGGGAAGAGAATGGAAAAACAGGGAGATTCGTACGAAATTATCGTTCGTACGAACGTTTGTGACCGTAGCATATGATCTTGTATAATGTCTTTCATTCTGTGCAATCTAAGCATACAAGAAGAAACCTGTCATATTGATAATTAAACTTTCATAAAACTCCTACAGAAATACAAAACCATTGCATTCACATTTTGTTGATAAATGTCCTCGCTTGTCAATCAAATGTATTCACTGTAGAAATTTGCATAACAATGAATATGAAAGGAACTAATATGTGAAAGTATACTCTAATAATTCAAAAACATCATCTCATAATTTTAATAGCGAACTTTAGTTACCAATAAATATATTTAATGTATGTCTTCGGAGATGACTAGACGCTTGTGATCTCTTGTACCTTTTGATTTAATAATACCTACTGCCCCATAATAAAAGTCTTTTGGGGACATTAGCAGTTAACAATTAACCTGTGTTTACAAGGTTCAATATCATTTAATTCACTTTGTTTCAAATATGTTCAGAATGTAAATCAGTACTACAGATAGAAGTGGGTCCTGTGTCAGGACATTTCCGTACATATGCTGCTCACTGTCCTCTTCAGTTTTGACCACTTGAGTAGACAATAACATGGCCTTAAAGTTTAGTTATAATGAATTAATTCAAGAACTGAGACTTAATGAAATAAACCTTGGCATATTTCATGTCACAGAAAACTTATAAATGGGATAATAATCACTTTGTGGGAGCCACTATTTAGTCTGCAGATAGCCAGAAGGGTGTTCACTCTATGTAAACATGTGTGTTGGAGTTAATTCCCTTTTGGCACATAGCAGACAGTTTGGATATCACTTTCGATATATCGTAATCAATGCATGGGCTTACTGTAATTCTAGCTTAGCTGTCATTTCCAAACACTGTTAAAGGTCCTATGTCCCATTTGCAGCCAACATCAAATTCTGTAGAACTTTGCAGGAATCATGAATATGTCATGTATGCCCTACCTGTGAAATTCAAACATTAGCAGTTTCCTAGTATTCAAATTATGAAAGGAAACCTGTTTACTTGCTAGACTTCACTGTCAGACACTATTGAGTGACTGACTGACTTCATTTTTTCTTTGGTAATAATATACATAAAATGAGCTGTAAAGGGTACATGAGCATGTGTCTACATCAATAACCCACTTCTTGTAATGGCTAAAATTAAACTGATTAAATCTTTGCGCAGCACAATACGTACACCATTCCGTACAATGGTCTGAAAATCAGTCTATTTACTAAAAAGATTGCAATCACTAAATTTGATTCGACAAATGATGGTCGTTATTTTCCAACAAAAAGACATTTTTTCTAGCCCTTTCGTTTTGAGGGAAGTTCTAAAATAGTATTATCTTTCAAATGCCAGTGGCATTTAATCTTTTCACTTTTTGGGCCTGCAAATGGGACATAGTACATGTACCTTTAAAGTCTTCAGGAAAGATTTACTTAGTAATGATCCATATTTCGGGCCAAAGTCACAGATTTGTCATGCATTCAGAATTTCAGTTTAAAAAATTATTTATCGAAAAGCTTAGTAATTGAGCTGCATATCCGACTGGTTTGTAAATGGATATTCTAGCTCTCCGTCATCGGTTTAAAAGTACTCTGTAATTTTTTCAGGCTATAGCATGAAAGATGAGTAGCAAAATAAATAATTAAAAACAAGCACATGGTAAAATATTCTCAGGAAAGGAATGTGTTCATGTAGAAACTAGGAAGTTAAAGCTATTGTTTGTCTGAACTTGTTGATTGTGGGGACACATGCCCTGGGGTAGTACGTACTACCGTTATATAATTTTTGGAAAAAGCGTGTCCTATATATAACAGAGTAAGTTTGAACATTACTCTCCAACAGTTTAATGTCTTCTTTTAGTGATGTATTATCCATCTTTTCATCCAGAATGATCAGAATTACAAGTTATACAAAATACGAGCAGAAGTGCAAAGATCACTGGAAAATATAATTTATATTCAATTACAATGAGAAGTACAAAAGCAAATTTAGCGAAAATAATCATTGAATTACATGACTATATATTGGCAATGTGGATTGAAATGCATTACCGGTATCCCTGTTTTACAAGTACAAATTGGCAATATCTTTCTTATTTTTATGCCGCGGCCACCAAAGGTGATGTCAGCCTTTTTTTTATGCAGAGTGGCACATAACTTACTTTCTTCTATTTTTAATTGTGGAAAAGTAGGAAAATTCAAATAATTGTTGCCATTTTGAGGAGGTAAAGCTGATTCATTTGGAAGAGTAAAAAATCAAATAATAGCTGCCATTTTAAGGAGGTAAAGCTGATTTATTTAGATATTTAGAGAACTCTGAAATGCTATGGGTTAAAAGTGATAATCTTCAAATGACGATTGTAAATGTTGAACAACTGAACTGGTACTACAGATCAAATCACGTAATAGATTGATAAAGAAACTTTCATCGAAGTATCGATAGATATAGGGGTCTTTTTTCATGAACTGGAGAGACTTTGTTTAGCTCTCTGATTGTGTTTAATTCCACATGCTTTATAGTGTCCATGCATGAATCGCCAAACTTTTTAGACTTGATTTCAATATTTTGAGCACATTCTTTTACCTTTAGACACATGTTCATATACCTTCCCAAACCTGAAGTATGAAAAATCCCTGTTCCATAGAAAATTAGAAATAGTTGCCTTCATATATTTGAATGCACATCACACTTGATTTGTGAATGGATTTTCATTCATAAAAAGAGTTGATGCATGTTCAGCTTGAAGTAGTATAGCCCCCTCTGTGGCAGGATTTGACACAGATGAATGAAAAGTTCTCTTCTTCTTCTTCTTCTTCTTCCTCTTCTTCTTCTTCTTCTTCTTCTTCTTCTTCTTCTTCTTCTTCTTCTTCTTCTTCTTCTTCTTCTTCTTCTTCTTCTCCTCCTCCTCCTCCTCCTCCTCCTCCTCCTCCTCCTCCTCCTCCTCCTCCTCCTCCTCCTCCTCCTCCTCCTCCTCCTCCTCCCTCCCCCCTCCCCCCTCCCCCCTCCCCCTCCCCCCCTCCCTCCTCCTCCTCCTCCTCCTCCTCCTCCTCCTTTTTCCTTGCCTTCTTCTTTTTTTTCTTCTTTTTCTTCTTTTTTTTTCTTCTTCTTATTCCTTTTCTTTTTCTTCTCCTCCTCCTCCTCCTCCTCGCCTTCTTCTTCTTCTTGTTTGTCGTCTTCGCCTTCACTATACCTGACTACATACATGTACATGTATCTTTCACAACGTACTCTTGGATGCATTCAGATATTTTGATGTAAAATAATCCACTGTGGCCAGCAGTATTGAAATTATTTTATTCCTAAGCATTAAATAATAAACCAATAGCCCTCACCATACTACACCATATACATCTACATGTAGAATTATTAGAAAGTTGTTTTCTGCTAGCTTTATATAAATAAACGAAGTATATATATATATATATATATATATATCTGTAAGTATTACAAAATCTGAAATTTCACTTGTCATTGCAGATAAGAGAAGTTGTATATCAAGTGAGATGAAGAGAGTAATAAGAGTCTATCAAAATAACGAAAATAAAATTTAACAATTTTTGCATACTGCTTCTCTCTACGAGGTGACTTATCGGCTATGTAGTGTAAAATACCCTTCTGGTGAAAAATTAGATTTAAAAGCACTCTCTCTGGATCAAACATTGAAACTTTGCCAGTCCCTGTTGTTGACCATGTTTGGAATGCTATATTAAAATACAAATAATGAAACACAACAATGACCATTACAGAACTAGATCTATAAAATCCGATTTTATCTCAACAACCTTGGATGTTTTTTCCCCAGGAGTTGTTCGGAGACAATATCATTCATACATCATCTCTCATTTGAAATTTTCCCCTCAACCATCTTGCAAAAAAAAACATGTTGCTGAAGCTTACACTCTTGATTTTCCTCTCCGTTATTTTTTTGACAGGATCATGGAGGCAGAGAACCAGCCAAAAACCTACAAACCTAGAAGAGTAGTGACCAGTACCCTGTCCAGTAACTCCCACACCACAGACAGTGATGACGATGATGACAGCGGTGTCAGACAGATCTCATACAAACCATCAAGTAAGGACACAATTATCTATCATTTGTTTGAGAAAAGTTATTTGTTCCCTAGTCCCTCAGAGAAGACTTAAAGCCAACGGTCCTCTGGTTGCTTTAATACTTGTCCTTTGGCAAGATATTAATCTACATTTGCCACACTTGAGCCAGGTGAGGTAAATGGGTACCGGGTAGGATTACTCCTTGAAATGCACCGTGCGCTGATTACGGCTGCCGGAGCTAAAGCTAGGGTAATAATTTCCAAAGCTCTTTGGAAGCGCATAGAGACGTTGTATGTGATATGCTCTATACAAGAACCAATATTATTAATTATTGATTACAAGCATGCACATGCTTTCTTTAAAAGCAAAGGGTAAAAAGAAATCATCATAGTCTAGACCCCTGGCTGGTATTCAGTGTAATACTCATGTCAGTAATGGGAGTAATTTACTCAGTTTAACAATTGATGTGCCCTGCAAAATATATATATATATATATATATATACAGGCCTTAAATTTCAACATTTTTAGGGCAAGGCCACTTTTCTGTAGGGCACATTCCTATATTACAGCACCAATGGGAAGAATTGGAAAGGGCACAAAAAATCTCCAAGGCCAATGAGAGGGGCATTGAGGCCAATCAAAGGGGCATCCAAGGCCTGGCCTTGGATGGCCTTGGATTAATTTAAGCCCTGTATATATATGAAGTAAAAAGCAAAACATCTTTTTTGTTTTTAAAGAAAACTAAGTTCTCCAAATTTTATTTGAAAATATTTATTTAAAAAGTCCATCAACCAAGAAATGTCCCACTCGCCATGGTATTTTAAAGATAAACTCCAGTTCTGGTAAAAAAAAGAAAATTAATTCTCACAGAATCAAACGAAACTTACACTGAATGTTCAAGATTACAAATAAATGACATGTGCCAAACAATTTTGGAAGAAAATGTATACTGGCTGAGTAATGAGCATAGAAAAACAAGGAAATTAGGTAGTACTAGCCCGGACACCATGTGTGTTGTCCCATATATAGCTTTCTGTGTACAGTGCTTGTTACTTTACCAAGACTCGGCCAAATTTATTATGATTTTGATGACTCCAGAACCTTGCAGTGCACACCAATACCTACATGCTACATGATCAACTGTTTCTGATCCATTCCACACCTTTTCTTTCACAATGCAATCGCATTACCAGAACTCACTTTTATCTTTAAGCATCTCAAGGTTTTACAAATGTCAAGTTACACATCAATATTTTATCAATACCTCAATCAGTCAGTTCAGTTCAGTTCAGTTCATTTTATTCAAAACCATACAAAGCATGATATAATCTGTTACATAAAAAAGAGACTGGTAATAGTACATCAATCAACATATTCTAACTTGATTACATCATAAACTGAATGGTTTTAGGACCCCTTTAGAAGCTAAGCTTGTGAGCGGGGCCCTATAACAAAATACATACATTTACAGTAAAAAGAATGTTACGTATGATTATACAATGGATGAAAATACTAAGCTACAGAATATAGAACATACAAATACTCTCACACACACACACACAGACACCACACACGCACATCACCATACACAGCAAACACACTGACGAGTAGGTCCTTAGTGGTCAAAAAGCATTTCAGAATGAGAAATTACTAAGATGCGAATAAAAACTATGTCAGTCTTTCAAGCAGGTACGTTTTAGATAAACTTCTAAACCTAGAAAGAGTTGTACTATTTTTTATATCATCAGGCAGACTGTTCCATTCTTTAATGCAAGAGATATGGAAAGAGGTCAGAGTGACATTTGTTCTTGCAAAAGGCTGTCGAATAAGACACCTTTGACGTGTATTATAATTATGAATTTGCGAGTTCTGACGGAATAAATCTTTTAACGTACATTCATGAGGCATAGACTTAAGATTAAACATAAACAATATGCAATTGAACGACACAAGTCCACTTAGTGGTAACGTTCTTAGCCGAAGGAACAATGGAGAACTTGGATGTCTATAATAAGAATTAGTAATAAGCCGTATTGCTTTCTTCTGCCATACTCTCAACTTATCAAGATATGACTTAAAGGTGTTTCCCCAAGCAACATTACAATATGTCAAATAAGGAAGAATAATACTATTATATAATGTTATCAGCACTCTTTCAGGTAAAATAAATTTTAATCTAAAAATGACACCTACACTACGGGACAACTTTGTGCATACAGCATCTAAATGATTTCTCCAAGATAAATGCTCATCCATGGTTAGCCCTAAGAACTGAACATTTTCACTAAGCGCAACATCATGGCCTCCAACATTAAGAAAAGTAATGCCATCTGGAAGCTTTTTACCCTTGGAGCGAAAAATAACACATTTGGTCTTTTGAACATTCAACAATAACTTATTACAACAATACCATGCATACAGTTTCTGAATCTCTTGATTCGCAATTAGTAATAAATCTTCAGCCTTCTTATCAGCCAACAGCAAGCTGGTATCATCAGCAAAAAGTGAGTATGAGAATAATGTTGATGAGTGTATTATATCATTTATATAGATCAGAAACAACAGGGGACCAAGAACAGAACCCTGAGGTACACCATATTTAATAGAAGCAAGTTGAGAATTAGTACCATTCACCACAACAAATTGTGTCCTGTCAAACAAATAGCTTTGGAACCAAGACAATGCTACACCACGTATTCCATAATGCTCAAGTTTCCTAAGGAGGATGCCATGGTCAATAGTATCAAACGCCTTAGATAGATCTAAGAATATCCCCAAACAATACTTGTCTCCATCAATAGCTTTTATGATATTACTTAATAAATTAAATTATATTACTTAATAAATTAAATTAGTCATCTCATTACTGAGGCTTAAACACCCGAGATCCCAGGAAGATGTGTTTGTGAGAAAATAGGCTGGAGGGTGTGACACTGGGCCATGTCCCATAGCATAAGACAAGAACTTGGATATGAAATGCTGATTTTTTTTTTAATCGATGTATAACTCACATTTTCTTATAAATCTATGATGAAAAAGTCGCAAATTTGCAGTCAACTCATAATAATTGTGAAAACAATTCTTTTGATTTCTGGATTATGTTGAATTAGCTGTAGCAATGAAGGGGAAATTTTAAAGAATCTGAAAATATTGCATTTTGCCATGACAACTGAGATATGTTAACGTCACAAAGCGCAGCACTGCAAAATCACCCTGAAAATGACTCTCAGTTCAGCACTTGCAAATCATTCAAGTGCGCGAACGAGGTGCTAAAGAAATCTTCACTGTGACCCTCATGAGCACATTTTCCTTAATAAAAAGAAAAAATTGCTCAAGCAACATTTTATTTCATTTTTATTTCTTTCCTTCTTTTTTTTCCTTTTTTTTCTTTCTCTTTCTTTCTCATTCTTTCCTTCTTCTTCCTTCTTTCTTCTTCTTTCCTTCTTCTTTCCTTCTTCTTTCCTACTTTCTTCCTTTTTTTTGTTGTTAATCTATATATTATTCTATCTTTCTTTAATTCTTTCTTTTATTCTTTCTTTCTTTTATTCTTCCTTTCTTTCATTCTTTCTTTTTTTCATTCTTTCTTTTTTTCTTTCTTTCTTTCTTTTTTTCCTTTCATTCTTTCCTTCTTTTTTTTTTCTTTCTTTTTTTCTTTCATTCTTTCTTTTTTCCTTTCTTTCATTCATTCTTTCTTTCTTCTTTTTCTCTCTTTCTGTTAAGGCTCCTTACATGTAGGTACAGCTACCTATAACCATCAGTTTCATAATCCACTATTTGGGCAGCGTGTTACCTCTTGACCTAAACCTAGATGTATATTTTGTTTCTTACAATTCAAAGTTTTCATGATTTTATTTAGATGAAAATAATGAATTTCCCTGAAAAGAGTTGATTTTTCAGAAAATTCAAGCTGTTCTGATGATTGCTTACATTTTTTTTCTTTGTACTTTTTTTTCTGGCTCTATCTTTAATTATCCTCTCTTTGTATGACCAGATGCTTGTTCCTGTGTCTAATGAATGCCCCAATGTCATACCAATTTCAATACATTCATAGATTGATCAGAGTTTTAAATTTCTCTTTTTTGTATGAAAGTGTTATCCTGCCGAGGCAAGACCAATTCAATGGAAATTATAACTAATTAACCTATGAGTGGTCCACTACATTATTTGTATATTTCGTGAAAATGTAATTAAGGTTATTAAGGTACCATAGATTCGAGTGGGTTCAATTAATTTGACATTTTGAAATATTTTACCGATATTCATAAAATTTCATTAAATGTCATTTTTTATTAGGATGCCATTAATATTTTATGCTGTACTAACGATTTCTTGTCAACAACAACAAAAATTATTTATTCATTCAAATTGAGA